>JBCAUI010058332.1:0-20408 GCA_038406195.1 Haplosyllis anthogorgicola | reverse complement strand
CCCCCCCCCCCCCCCCCCCCCCCCCCCCTTGCACTTGCAAACTTTCAGCACTGCATTCACGCCGACTTCTAGTTGAAAACTATAAGCTGTTCTCTTAATAAAAGAACTTCATGATGCATAATGCAAACTGAAATTCTCTACGTTACAACAGTGTAGTGTGTTTTGTGGCAACGGGCTTTTGAGGGGAAAGGCTGCTGTGTCAAACGTACATGACAAACTGATCTCATTTCTTCTCTTTGCAACTTCGTAAGAACTTGCAATTCCACCAAATCTATGTAAACTTTTGTTTCGTCTGAAAGGGAATGCACATACGTTACCCAATTAGTTTTCCTATCAAATGCATCGGAACCAGGGCAAAGACATTCCAGCTGCAAGTTTACTACTACCTTTTCTTTCAAGAAAAAAACACATGTCCAGATTAACCTACAACTTACAGAGCAATAGTCATATTATCTCGTAGGATTTGGAACACCTTTAAACTACAGATTGAATGAATTTACAAATGCCCTTTGCATAGGAACAGGTTACAAAAATAGTTAAGGAAATGTAAGCATTTCATCACACGTAGTGCCCTTCTTTCAACTCAAAGCACATGGCATGTCTGCAAGTATTTGCAGTTCCTTATTTCTAGGATTTCAGTAAGATTGCACTACTACTTAGTCTTCGTTACTAACATAGGAAGATGATCTAGAACTAAAAGTGAAGTACATCAAGGAACATTTGCAATGTTTCGTAGTTATTGATTTCGATTAGATGTCGGGCGAAGATGTATTAGTTTTTAGGAGTAATCCTTAGTGCTTTTTGTACAGCAATAGGTAAGATCATGGAAGAAAATATTGTCTTACGCCTCCAAGAGCATGTAGTTGGCCCAATTTTGAAAACCATGGTTGAACTTATTTCCAAACTTTTATTTATTTTGGCATTTAACACAACATTAGTAGCATTTGACATCTTCCATTTGCCAAGTAACACATTTTAAATAAACCTTTAGCTGAAAAATACATTTTGAGTAAACCTTGCCTTTGGCTTTTGTAAGTTTTAGGCTAAGCTTGGAGAGTTTTATATTGCAAATGACACTGCATGCGTACAGTGTGTATGAAAGAACCCGACAGAATGAATTCGAACATGCACCACGCACATTACACAATGTAAATAAAAAACCTGCCGAGGATGATCTCGTCCGTATGTATGCAGGTATTTCAATGTGGGTGGCACTTTGCCATCAGTAAATTTGCAACAGTATTCACTGTCTGTCAGAAGAGGTCTACCATTTTGTGTACAGCGATTCAAAGAGTGTAATGTTAAATTTTGCACCAAAACGAATTGCACATGGTGCGCCACATAAAAAGTATTGAACTCCAATTATATGTCACAGGACCGGACTCTTCGCAACCTCGATTTTGTTTGTAGGCCTAGCAGCTCGTACGACCGAGGCTGGTCGTGTTACACAATTGTACTGCTGTTCAGCTACCAAGAGGTAGAGCAGTCCTGCTTCGTGCATTACTCGGGGTGATGTTATTGGCTGGTTGGTCGACCGACCGAACTTGAACTAAGATCTAACAAACTTAGGTAGTATGTCTCATGTGGGACATGCTGTCAGGAGAAAATAATAAGAGTGCACAAATACGATTGAAATGTCCTGAACAAGGCGACTGTTTGGGGTTGGACTGACGGTGTTCGACCTTACTCCGAAGAAGTCAAGGGTCAAAAAGAGCACTTACTAGAGAAGCTGATCGGGTTTTATGCAACTCACACATGACATCATCGAACCATGGGTCCCCACATCATGACAATGACGCAAGGCATTCCACGGTGATGTATGGCTACGCCACGGCAGACTGTGCATGCGCAGGGCATCTCTGAGGCCTGTTTCCAAAAATAGATTTGTGGGTCCAAACCTGAACCTGAACCCCAACCAGATAGGCTGACCACACCAAAAAGTGCACATCAGACCATCCAGAGGGTGCCGGGAGTCACGTCGGACATGGAGGGTCTGATCACCATCACACTCTCCCCCAGACATTTGCCTCACCCACGGGGCATGCTTTATTACTATAGAATAACAAAGATTACATTATTAACATTGGCAAAAGATGAATAAATAGTCACGTGGGTAAATAGACCAATTGAGGTCGAAAATCAAACGGGTATGAACAAACAATAGAATAAGTCGGCATATCCGGCATTCGGATGGACTAACTACAGGTTGGTATCACTAAGCTTCTTAAGTGTGGGTTCATCCTCAGTAGTGGGCTCTTCGCAGGCCCTCCTAGCAGAGTTGGGTGACCCCAGGAGGGTTGATGTCTAAGTGTCTGACTCAGAAACCGAAATGCTCACAGGTCAAGCGGTGCCAGATTCTACCACAGGATTGAATCCTTTCACGGTCATCATGGCTTCTGAATGAACAGCTTCTGCATGAACAGCTTCAGTCATAGTTATGCTGGAGACGGTAGTGGCTACAGCGCTCATGGTCAACAAATCCGCTGTGGGCTGAAAGTGCTCCAAGGCTGTTCCTAGATCTGTATACAGCACATCCACAGTGGGGCTGGTCTCCACAGAGGCCATTGCCCAGTCAATCACATCAGCCACAAGCATCCCCAGATGTCCACCTGTCAGTTCATCATCAATTGAATCCCAGGGTCCTGTATCCGATGGCAATGCAGCTCTCTCTTTGTCCACCTCCCCATCATCAGCTGAGGGAATAGTGCAGCCTCCAGGGGTATGGCTAGGGGTGTGGGTGTCTCTGAGATCAACCTGGTGCCCCTGCCTCCCTGTGCCTGTTCATATTTGATGGTAGCCTGGTCACCATACCAAGTCACTTTAGGTCAGAACCCAGGCAGGGGTGGGGGTGGCAACTTCATATGCAAGGTTTCTCCACGTCCCATATGATTTGGGGTCAAGGCCAGTACCTTGGATGTCCCCATACAGGAAGAGTCTCACCGCACTGTGTAATGTTGTGTCCATGTATTCCTTGGGGATGCTTCTGGGTCTCCGATCATTTAGTCATTCAACAAAGTCAGCAGGGTCTAGGATGATCATCAGCAATAGGCATTCTATGAATTCATCCATACATCTGGGTAGTCGGCTGTCATATTGGTAATTTGTCAGGTTAAAGCACCCGGCTCGGTTTGCAGTGTACAAGAGTGTGCCCCCATAGCATTCAGTCTGCATCTGTCATGTTCTCGAACATCGTATATGCCTTTAGCATGCCCTGACTTGTAACCGTCATTGAGGAAATCCTCCACGCACATGTGCGGAGGTTTGGGAGGACAAAAGATGGCAGTGCTCCCGTAATCATTCTTGGCAGATCTGGGCATAGTCCATGCAAGACACATCTGACTAGCCAGATTCTGGTGCTGGGATTGGCACATGGTCTGTAGTTCTCGGTGCCACCTTGGTACCCTTAGGTCTCTCTTGTCTTTCTTGTCAAGATAGAATCAGAGCCATCTGGTCGGAGCGGTGACCAGGTTTGGAGGTATGTCATCACCCCTCATGGTGTGCTCAGGCACCAGCAGCACAGTGTGTCATCTGTCACATCTGCCAGAGTGTCTGTCTCTCTGTGATTTCCTGCCAGCATCCTCTACTTTTCTCTCATCAGTTTGAGTCCGTTCAACCTCTTCAGAATCTGAACCTCAATCATGATGCTGGTCTGTTCCAGTGGTACAGCAGGGTCCCAGCCAGACAAGAAAGCATCATATGGGTCACTCTTAGTGAGGAACATTTTAGGTCAGATCCCAAGAGTCTTATCCTGCACATGTACAATGAGTGGGGGACCCTGAACATCCTTGCCTGCATATGGTATCTCCCTCTGGAAGCAGGGTCACATTCAGTTATGAACTCCATGTGCAATGCTGGCTACTTTGGGGAGTACACATCTTCTTCCAAGAAAGTTCCTAGTAGTTGGGTCAGGTTGCAGAACCTCATGCTATTCCTGACCCTTGCTGCTCCTGAACCACCCGTGGATGGTGTACCATACCTGTACTGCTTTATGAGGGTGTTGACTTTTGATGACCAGCCCACCGAGACTCTTGTGGGTGCCATGAAGTTCCTGGAGGAAGCAGCCCTGAACACAGACTTGAACCCATTGCAGGGGATATTTGTACATGTGGACAAGATGACTGAAGCCAGTGCCTGGCCATCCAGCCCCCCCTTGGGATAAACCGACACCCATTCTCTTGTATTTTGTGAATATGACTGATGATTCCGATGATGACAACTCCAACAATGAAGTTTGCATGACCCAGAGACTCTATGGCCTGATAACTGGACTCTGCAGGCATAGGTTGCTGCAGACCTGGGATGGCATGGCCATCTTGCCATATGTGACCTACCTCACTGGGAACTATGCCCCTAGTGTGCATGTTTGCAAGCTAGCGAGGATGACTCCAATGGACCCCATTCAGGTGTCCATGTTCAGCCCTTCACAGGAGGCTCTGAGTCAGGACAGTGATCTGATCATCAACCTTGTCTTAGGCACATTCACTCTTGCTCCTCAGTTAGTTTTGGTCTGGTGCCCTCTGTGTGTGGGGGAGATGCATTTCTGTTATGGGGTGAAGGATGACTTCAGCCAAGAGGCCCTGTTAGCCTATGAACTCCCCGCAGATGACAACAAACCTCACCAACTTGGATGACCCTGATTGGTCACTCCAGTGGAAGCTGACATGGTTGCTGACTTCCATGCAGCAGCAGCCAAACACTGCCAAGGCATGGCCACATTGCATCTTCTGGATTCACAGATCCAGTTCAACCTGAATGTAGCCTTTGAAAAATCATTTCAAGAGAACTACAACAAGGTGATGGCCGTTCACACATTGGGGGCACCATCCCTAGATGAGCTACACAGGTGGGTGCAGTGTTGATTGCAGGTTGTCTGCAGGTCACAGAGGATCAGGCAAAGGCCTTCAAAGTCACGATGGACACCCGCAATGCAAGAGTAGAAGAGCTAGATGCAAAGCTGATGGCCAGCTACCACCACACAGTGACTGGTCTGACCTGTGTTGGCCACTACAAGAACATAACCAAACTGTCCTCCATGCTGCACAGCCTGGATGTCGTGCTCCACCCAATCATGTATCCGAGCCTGGTTGCTCCACCCCGCATCTCTCCCGAACTTTGGAAGGTCATAGGGGATGAGTTCATTATGGGTAAGCTGAAGTGGCATACCCAGTTGACAGTGACAGTAAAACCCATGGCTGTGAATCCATCTACTTCTAAACCAGCCATGATCAAGGCACCCAAAGAGATGGACAAGCAAGACACAACTCCTCATAAACCCAAGAAGTCCATGGAAACCAAATCCCGCCAAGGCGACTCTGAGGTCAAGATGTTGGATGCCCCACTTGGCGAGTGTACCCCAAAGTCGACTCCAAAGCCAAAGAAGGGGTCACTGGAGAACCTTCTCACTCATGTGCACAAGTTGTCTGGCACCAATGCAAAATCCGGCACTGATGCAAAATTGTCATCCACCAAGTGCGATGTGAACACCCTTGATGAAGATGCTTTGGTCAAGAAGAGGAAGAAGTTCAACATCATGGATGATGATGAGAATGACAATCTAGGCACAGCCATCATAGATGACATTGGTGACTGGCAACATGATCGGAAGGAACACCCCAAGAAGTACAAGCTCATTGATGATGGCAATGATGACCCAATCTATTGTGGGGGTGCCGAGTAAAATGGGCACCCATGTCGCAAACTCTGACTCACTCTTGAGAACCAGTGCCATCTGGTCCTTGTCGAACCCAGACACCCCGTTGACTTGTATTTGGATGACAACATAGCCAGTGACTTTGGTCCTCTGCCCCTATCCCATTCACATAGAGCTCCCCACTCATGTGCAAGTCAGTGAGAGGGAAGACATGAAGTCCCCAGTGTCATGCATATCTGGGTGTCACCAGGCTGGCAGTTGAGCCCATGTCTATCAGTGTGAAACAGGCCTCACCATCCACCCTGACATGACCGAACATGTCTCTCCCCACCCAGCATCCCAATTCATCTTTGTTGATCAAGGGAGCTCTGCCCTGACTAGCCTTTAATTGGGGACTGGGTTGTCTGGGCAACTGGTCACCAGACTGCAGTCAAGTGGCTTCTGGGAGGTCCATCCTCCCTACTTCCATGACCCCCCTGTCCCATTTAAATATGCCTTCCAGACAGGGTTCCGATCAGGACAGTCATGAATCAGGTGGTTGGGGGAGTAGCAGTTGAAGCAGCATCACTGTCTTCCCTCTGTCCTGTCTATCATTTGCCCTATTCGGACATTGAATCCTTCTTGGGGATCATCTTCATCACCGCAGTTGGGAGGGGGTTCCCGAGTTCCCCCATCGGGGTCGAGAGTTGCTCCTGCATGGACACGTGCCTGCAGCCAACTGTCCTGTCCCCCTGACCATGCATGGTCAGGCTGATCATTGTTCACATAGCATGCATGAGGCCTATCCACTCCCTCATTTGTCTTTATAATCTCCAAAAGGGAGTTGAACATGTGATCTGTGAGCTCTCATCACACAAAGGACAGAGAGGACCTCAGGTCGTCCCTCAGCCCACCATACAAGCGATCACAGGCTGTTTGGTCTGCCACCTCTGGGGGCAGCTTTTGAGGGTGCCCATTCAGGATTATCTGTACCATGTCACTCAGTCGAGCTGCAAACAACCACACCAGTTCACGGGATCACTGCTGCATGGCATACAGCTCCTGTATGAGCTGATCAAAGTCTCCGGACACCTCAAAGAACCTGTCCAAACATTGGAACATGCCAGCCACCATTGATTCCTTGGTGACCCAAGCGGCTCCGGGCAGGTCCACGATTGCACTACCCATAGTGGACATGATCACCGAATCCTTAAATCCCAACTGCTGATGACCCTTCATGATGTTCTGCCAAATGATGTAGGCTGCCATGGTACTCAAGGCAGTCAGGTGTGCTAACTTCAGGTTCCCCAGGCAGTCATGGCTATGGTTCCTTCGATGACCCCTACTACGTTGACTAGCATGGCTGACCGTTGTGGCATCATAAGTGTAAGAGGTGTCTGAGTCAGATTCTCCACCCCTATTGGGAGAGGGGGAGGGTGATGGAGGCAGTTGGTGGGGCTGACCTGGGCCTCATCTCTGACCCGCCTTTGGCTCCCCCTTCACTGGTTTTCCCTTCTGAGGTCTGGGTCGGGGTTTCTTACCCCTTTTGAAGCCAAATGCTCCATCTCATCCACTCTGGCTGCACCCACGCTGGGTGCATCAGCCCCTACTAGGCCATCTTCTGGGTCGGAGTTGGTATCTGGATCTGGAGGCCCTCCTCTAGGTTGACCAACTCTGTGCAGCTCTGACCCGACCCTTGGGCTAGTTCCCCAGACAACCTCTGTGGCAGGTTCGACTTCGGTTTCTGAATCCGGTCCCTGACCTCACCCTTTTGATGGGCAGCGGCTCTTCTTGTTGCCATTATGGGCAACTCCTTGGTGATAAGTTCCATCTGGTGGCCAAACAGTCATGCTGACCCACTGAAAGGTGGACCATGACTTGTTCTGCTTCATGTCACAACAGTCCCTCATTCCAGACCCACCATTTGAAGAACAACAGGGCATGGGCCCCATCTAGCAGCATCACTTCTTGCAGATCGGGTTCCTCGATCCATATCAGGTCGAGCACAACCCAATCATTCCACAGGTGTGGGGATGGTGGATGATAGTTCCCATCCCAACCATATTCCAGCACCAACAGGCACACTGCATACCTGCAGGCATCAGTGTGGTCCTCTGGTAATCCTGGTTGGGGACCACATCTCTCTTTGGGAGCTTGATCAGGTGGGTTCCAGGGTCTGGTTCAATCCCCCTTCTCGACTACTCCCTCTGTGTGTGACTTTATGAGTATCTCTTCTTTAACTTAAGTCACTGTAGCTTCAATGCCATCCTCCCCATTGCTGGTCAGACAATCTCCCATGTGTCCATCCACAGATGTCCCATCCTTGTTCATCTCACTTGCGTGGCTACCGATTGTTGGGTTTGTCTAATAGAGGCACTCAGGCCTTAGGTAAATTAAAATGAACTAATGTGAGCTGGGTCATTCCACCACAAATATCATCTTTGTGGGCCTGCCTTAGCTACCTGCAGGGTCCCCACAGTCGCATAATTCAGAATGATTGCTAGATTACCACCACCACACCCTATTCAGGCGGTTGCATTTGTGGGATAGATCGCAGTCTACAGTGGTCCTCTGGCAGTCCACAAACCCAGACTGCTCCCTCTGCCAACACAGTCATATGTGCCAGCCCACCCAGGGATGCCAATTGTCACAGAAGTGGACTACTCACAACCTCAATTTAGTTTGTGGGCCTAGCAGCTCATATGACCGAGGCTGGTCATGTTATGCAATCGTACTGCTGTTTGGCTAGTGAGAGGTAGAGTGGTCCCACTTTGCACCTTACTCGGGGTGATGTTATCAGCTGGTTGGTCAAATGACCGAACTCAAACTAAGATCTAACAAACTTAGGTAGTATGTCCCACGTGGGACATGCTGTCAGGAGAAAATATTAAGAGTGCACAAATATGATTGAAATGTCCTGAACGAGGTGACTGTTCAGGGTCAGGCTGATGGTGTTTGACCTTACTCGGAAGAAGTCAAGGGTCAAAAAGAGCACTTACTAGGGAAGCCGATCAGTTTATGCAACTCACACATGATGTCATCGAACCATGATGTGGGGTCCCACATCATGGCGATGACGCAAGGCATTCCACGGTGATGTATGGCTATGCCACGGCAGACTGCGCATGCACAGGGGATTTCCGAGGCCTGTTTCCAAAAATAGATTTGTCTGTCTGAACCCAAACCCAAACCCCGACCAGATAGGCCGACCACACCAAAAAGTGCGCATCGGACCGTCCGGAGAGTACCGGGATTCGCGTCGGACACGGAGGGTCTGATCACCGTCACATATATACCTGAAATAATACACTTTAGTCTTACAAATAGACGATTACCGGTATGAAAATGGTCTTTAAGTTTTCAGGATACACATGCTGTATCTGACTTTATTTATGTAATTTGCTCTGTTTGATATGGTACACATGTAAAAAAGCATAATCGCTCGCTACATAAATTATTAAAACATAATTCAAGTATATAATTGAAATGATAAAATTATTGAAGCGTGTATCCGTTCTCTCAATGGTCATGCATCAATTGTCACCGTAAAAGGGTTACAGCAGATTGTTATGGATAAAAGGGATAAATGTCATATCCTCAGGGTATCTGAACCTTCTCTATAATTAAATTAAAAAGCTTGTTATTTAGCTTTCACCTGCTTTCTGCATGTGTCACACTTCGGTTGTGAAGAGTAAACAGAAAAAGTGTTTGCCGCTTTCAGATTCAAAGGTAAATTTATTTAGAAATCCCATGTTTCTAAGTGTGTGTTGGGAATTACTAGAGAAGCCAGTTTCAGTTGTACAAAGAATGTAAAACTTCTATAATATCAGCAAAATAGCCGCCAATTTTTATTTTACTTATTTTTAATAACATAAATTTTGAACTTAAGAAAATCAACAGTGTCATATAAAAAATTACTATGGACAAAAAGAAGTAATGGGTCTGAGTAGATTTTGATAAGGACACAAGACAACTCTTGAGACTCACAAATGCCCCTTTGTAGTTGTTTGTTTTAAATTGATAAAATGTAAATCTGCTTCATTACAACATGGCATACTGTGCTGGATTTTTCAACATACTGGTGCAGTCTGTCATTGATGTTGAAGAGCAATTCATTATTCACTGTCTCAAACGAGACGAGATGTTAGAATATGGAAAATGTCCTTTTGACTTTTTCCTATGACACAACGTGACGTGATTCATTTAGTTACCACTTACTCAAATTTGAGTTGTGAACTACATACTAGTATTTACTGCAGAACAGAATACATTGTGAGCAAGTTTTCATCTTGCTTGACGATGCAAAAGTGAAAGGTTGTTGATTCCTCGAAAGTAGTCGAGGAATTCATGTCTTTTACCACTTCTTCTACATGCACCATGTGTTCTGCTGAACAACCTGCAAACTTTGCAGACAGCAAACATCGGTTATTTATGAAGTTTTCTAACACCTTTTTTACCTTTGTGCCTGTGTACCAAAAGTCCAAAATGTATGCGGAAACTATATGTTTTAATAATTGTGTAACATAATAATCAGGTTACTCAATTATGAATTTACAAGTGGACCATTTAGATGCAATTCATGTACGGTGTTAGAATTAATGGAGCTGAAGCAAATAGTCGCGTGTACTTTAGCCAATTTTCAAAAGCCAATGTTACCTTCATTTACCAAAGACTCTATTTACTTTGGCATTTTGTATCTCACATTTGTCTGTGTAACATTTTGACAAAGCATAGCTGCCAAAAAAAACATATTTTAAAATAAATAGTGCCAGTAGGCGATGGGAAAAATTACTTCATAATGTAATGTATGAATTGTAATTTAGTGGCAGTTACTTGTTTAATACAACAGGCTGGTAATCCTAGTTGAGGTGCAATGTACTATCTGCAGCTTCTACAGTATCTATCTCCCAGCTGTACTCAAACTATATAACAAATATTTGTATTCTTGTCTAGAGATACGTCTTTACATTTGAAGCCAATATGAATTTGAGCCCAAGTGTGTTCGATCACAAATTAAAATTTATCGCTTATGGACTGGAACATACATAAAACTGACTACGTAAACCAGCAAAGAAAGACAGTAGGCTTGATAGGGGACGTATAACATTCCTTGATCTAATCGAACAGAATTTATTCATTTAAGTAAATGGGGGTTTTTCACAAAACATTTGCAAGTACATATATCTTTCAGTTTCTTTCTATACTGCATTCTTGAAGTTCTTTGTTTGTATCTTGTTTTTCAATTAGATGTCAAGATTTCGAAGAAAACAGTGTGTTACTTGATGCCCAAAATATTGTAGTTCAAATAAATATTTCGGTTTAATGTTTTATCACTTACTCAACAAAAAGGACACAAAGAAACTATTGACAATAATGTTGTTTTTTATAGTTTTGTCAAATTGAACATCGTCATATGCGAAGACAATGTTACTTATTAATAATTTATTACGCATACGTGTATCACCGATTCTTTCGAACTTCTTTGTTGAATTTTAGCCTAAATTTGTAGGTAAATATTTATGTGTACATTTAAATTGAAGTTCTAACTGGTACTCACAAAAAGATACAATGTATTCGTGTTTCAGTCGAAAGGCCTAAAATTGAATGGTTAAAAACGTTTATGGATTTTTGTTATCAGTGAGAAAGGGAATACTTCAGGGATATTTAAATCTATTGTATAATTCAAGGCTTCATTTACAGTTCCAAAGTCAATAGGACCAGATGTGCTATAATTACCTAACTGCGTGCCCATGGGATGCCCAGTCGAGTGCTGGTCTGATGACACTGTGACATCAGCAAACTGTCAAAAAACATGGCTCTAATTGGGTCCTCACATCTCTTAGACACCTTCATGTGACACACAATGGATTTGGCACAGCTTCCATATTTTTACTTTACACTTTGCTATTCAGGTTAGGAGGTCCATTTAACAGGAAGATTTATAACTTTTGCGAGAGAAAAGCGAAATTTGAGACTTTAACCTACCACCTGTATCTAAAGATCATTTGGCCTAAAGGTAATGTACAATACCCAAAATCAATTCCTTTGAAGAATGTATCCCATGGGTGGCCTTTTATGATCATACCACAATTACAATTTGCAAACTTAAAAGTGGTTAAGAAAGAATTTAAAGGGATAAATTTCATACCCCAGGCAATTTAGTGCCGACTTATAATCTGGGTAATAAAATACTCTACGTATCAGTTGGGTTAACTTAGGAAACGTATCTGATTCGAGAGTATGTTTTCGTTTTGGTTGGAAATGATATTGAATTCTTTTTTAAAATAATGAAACGTCGATGCAATCAATGAGGAGATTCAAGGCCAGTTTGTCTGTGTTATTTCTGAAGCTTGAATGCAGTTCATTTTAGTAGGTATAATACGAGATTGAACGGCTTGCACTTCCCTGCATAAAGTTCCATCATTAAGATAGTAATTAACACTAAGGGTGTAATTATCAGTGTTAATGTCACAAAGAGGGTACGGCACACGCCCTGACAAGTGTGCCGCTGTTTGCATTTGCCTCAAGTGACCCGAGCCATTAAACGCTCATTGAAATCCATAAACATCTGACCCGCAATTGTGGTCAAACACCTTCCAGACCGCGAGAATGGAAACGGCTTAATGTAGTACTATGTTCAACGCGGTTCAGTTTTAATATACTTTACAATAGTATTTGTTGATTGAATGCAATTTTGAAATTTTAATTTTTCTACAAAAGTTGGAAATCTTACTGTAATTACTCAGCAGTAATTACTAATAACAAAACTATCAAACATTTAAAACAACTGTTTCCAGGCGGTGCCTGGTATCGAGGCCTTTGATGCAGTCCGAAATGAGTAAATATTGACCTTTTCGAATTTAAATGCCAATTTAGACTATCATCAGTCATCAAATATGACAAGTTTGTTCTTAAGTTCATGATAGGTTTGAAATGCAAATACTTCGCATCCTTCTCCAATTCCGAACAGATGGTGGATGTGTACACATTCTGATGTTTAATTTTATTTCCTGCATGCGTCTAGAAATTGAAAGGATGAACTCCTGACAATAGAGACTGATAGAAAATAAGAATTGCAGCAGATACAGTATTATTGTCTTTAACAATGAAAGTTTCTAAAAGCCCTATTTGATGGTAAATGATGTTCTGTTTTTGCTATGAAAGACCGAAAGACTTACACACTTTCTTTTTTCTAGTAGTTTTATTACTAATTAGATCAACATTGTCATGCAAGCATGAAAGTCCTAATTTGTTACGTAACTAGGCATACTCATACCATACCCTAAGGTGATGCCATATGCCCTCAAATCAGCAATTGTCAGAAATTTATTTTAAAATCTCCACCCAAACATGGCCTCCTGGAGGGCTACATTTGAAAGTGAATTAAACGTGGGCAATCCTAAGGCGGTGATGGGTTGCGTAGTTATGTCACTTCTTTCATTTACTACTAATGAAGGAACATTGAATTTTCCCTTTGTAAGATGTAACCCCTAACCCTGTAAGGCATCGCACGCTACAGACAATAACTAAACCGTAGAGTATGATGCCTTGATTAAACAGGGATTTCTCTAATCAAATGAAGCAATGCGCTCTGCAATTGCAGTGGTAACGTGGTTAGTAATGCTGAGATGGGATCATGCTGTTTCGTAAATTACTGTGTGTGCATATGATCATGGGTGTGGAAAGTTGTTACGTAAGGTGTATTGGAGGTGTATTGTAAATTGTAAAGTTCTGTGACATTAATGGGGTTTTCTGCCTACTTTCTCAAAATGTTTTTCGAAACACAAGAGTAGATAGTATGAACTAAAACTTTCACTAACATGGGCAAAATTTAAACTTTTGATTATTCAAAATGAGCGAATTTACGATGCACAGGGAACGAACAACTGCAGAGAGTCTGCCTGTTTTACATTTACGGTTTGACTGGGTCTGACTGATCCCTAACACAAGGGATCCGATCATGCATTCCGGATTTCCTTGGATCCAGGAAAATCACGAATGACACTCATTTAGATTTGTGCTTCAATGGTTGTAATATTTGCTCCATGATGACTTTAATGTGCTTTATGAACCAAAGATAATGGGTTACCTCATTCCGATGGCTCAATTGTGCCATTGCACAATGCCTTGGATCTGAGGGAAGATCGCGGAAATGCGGAATTGCTTATCCAGCATACAGAGAACTTGAAATACAATGTATCGAGGCTCGCGTAAGGGGAATGGTAGTCGCATTTTAAAGAAATAGGCTACATAGCCTAATGGGGCTAAATAGACTGTTTCATTAATTGTACACAAAAGTACATAAAACGTTTCTTAAGATATTGGGGGTTTTTATTATAATAACTAGATGGAAACCGTGCTTTGCATGGGAAACATGCCCCCCATAAAGTTAATATCCATCTCAAACAAATGTCCACTCATAAACTTCCCACCCTTCAAGAACAAATGTCCACTCACAAAGTTCCAACCCCCCAAAAAACAAATGACCTTGCCAAATAAATTATGTTAATTAGGCATTGCATTCATAGCCAATCAGGATGTTAGAAACTGGGTCACATTATCTTTGTTGACTTCATTTTCAGCCAATGATGATCTCCCCTGAGACCTCGTTAACATAATTTATTATTCTGTCCTGTAATTGGATAAGACTTCAAAAGGTCCAAAGGTCATTAAGTTCTTGAACCAGTTTCTGGCTTCCTGATTGGCTGGGTTTTTTTAGGTCAAACTGTCAGTAACATAACAGAATCTTGCCTTATAGTTGTTAGTAGTACTAGATGGAGCCCGTCCATTGGACAGGAGTACAAAGAGAGACAGAATATATAAATGATGCAGAACATGTTCAAACTTGTTCAGCAGACTGACCCCCAGCTGTACCTCAGGCAAAGGATCATGGGATGCCACCTCATTAACATAAATTATGGGATGCCACCTCATTAACATAATTTATGTTAATGAGGTGGCATCCCATGATGTACCTTGGGTTGAACATGTTCAAACTTGTTTAGCAGTCAGACCCCCTGGCTGGCAAGGCATTATGGGATGGGACCTCATTAAGATAATTAATGCTTCTGACATGTGATTGGATAAGCCATATGTATGCTATTTATTAGAATCCTGAGTATAGAATCTAAAGTTAACACTGACACATAAAATCTTAAAAATTATAAAAAAAATTGGGGAAAGTTTTGGAACAAAAAGAGCATATTGTGCATTGGAAGCACTTACTAACACTGCCTAAAATTTTATTGATTCCAAATTAATAGAATTTACATGGTTTGGAATAAATATAAACTATGCAGCTGAGAACAAAGAAGTATTTTTATATTTTATATTTCAGTAGTCAGTATTTTACTTTTGGATTTGGAGGTGATCTACAATGTGACAGAAATTTTCCTTCTAATTTTTAGTATAATGATTTACATTTATATTTTATACCCTGTGTACATTCGCACTCGACATTTGCAAGTTACTCAAGGTTTTTAGACAGTATAGAATATATTTATAATTGTACAAGAGCTTTTTAAGCTACAATTGCTTCTGTGATACAAAACTGTACAATGGTATTTATAATTTATGAACATGAACATAGTCTTTTGTCTGCACAGATAATTATATCAATCTCGTAATTTACACTTCATACGTATTTCAATCTTTTAAATGCAAACATGCCTTTTACTACGGGGTGTAAAAAATCACCTTAATTGTATGGTACCATGCAATTTAATGTTCCCGGCTTTAGTGATTAAGGGCAAAAATGGCCTCAAGTGCGTGGAGAAATAGATTGCTTTAGTCATTACGTCTTCGTCAATGCGGTAGTATTTTCAAAAAGGATTTTTTTATTTTGGGTTGTTTAATTTGGTTCAGTGGGCACGTAAAAAGCAGTGGTCGTGCAGGGCTGACCAAAGGTAGCCACGTAACGTTATACATTTTAGTGAGCAATTATGTAAAGACATGTATTCGTGTATTTTTACAACCTGTTTATGGGTGAACTGTTTATTCTAATGTAACTCGAGATTGTCAAAGATAAATGGTGATTTTATTCACATGTTACGTCGTTTTACTTAATTATTATCAACGATAATTTTGCATTTTATGAGTTGTGTAAAGACACAAGGGTTGCAGAAATGTACATTCAAATTGTATTATATCTATTTTTATTGTAAATAATAATCCTAAAGACATTCAAAAATGAACTTTCCTTTCCATGTTTTTATTTTCTTCTTTTACACAATTAGTCACAGCCAATTAGCAAGGTAATCTTGGGTGTTATCTGGCACCACGTCGAAACGTGTCACACTGACAAGATTATTCCAATGTGTAACGCCCCGTTTTTTGCCTTATATAATACATATCTCACAATTGAGTTGCCTTTTAAATTATTCAAGAACATTACACAAGAACTGAAAAGTAATTTTGGCACAAAAGAGGAGTGGTCTATCAAGTGGCCGGTCGTAAAGCAAGGGATTATAAACTTTTGTCAATGTCATTCACCTCACGTTTCCCTCTGGGTCCATGACTATATCATGATTGCGAAACGGTACAAGATTAATAATTCTTACCCGATGTGTAGAATCGACTGAAGACGTGAGGTGGTATTGGACACTGTCGACTCTCACGGTTTGTCCATTTATTTTCTGCCGTCAGTTTGCGCATTGTAAGCCTAAAGGTCTGCGGAATTCTACCATCACCCTCCAGTCTAATGACTTGTCAAAACGGATATATTTAAGCACAATAGAAAAAGCTGCAATTTACTTTCCACAATCTTTTATCGTTTCGGGTTTTATTAACGCAGTGTTACAAAACGACTATTCTTACCAAACAACAAAAGTCAAATGTTGGTAGGTCAGCACTACATCAGGTGTGAGTTAACATAACCTGGGTATTGGTCTTTGAGCTATTTTGGCTTCTGCCGACCGATAGAATATGTGGGTGCCACCAACCTTTTAATCAGTGAGTCAAGCAAACCGGAAAGTCTGCGCTTTGCATCCTCCACATCAGTGCAACCTTTAAACGAGTCTTCGTCGCTCATACTCTGTGATATTTAATAAAAATTACATAATTAATAATAATATTAACCCAGACCACAATTACCAAAAGAATTTCTCTAAAATTGGAAGGCTACTTAAATTTTAATAAAAGGACTAAATACTAATTGAGACAAAAAGTATCCATGCCGTTTTCATCTTATACCTGAGGTGATCCGGTTGGTACCACTGGGCTGTTGTCGATCCCAAAACACAGATCTCTGATTACATGTGCATTGTTTGCACCCATGGCATTCTCTAGGATGGTAATTGGAAGATCCCTTAACTCCTGAATAGTCTCTACCCCAATTTCGCCCAGCTTTTTGCACATGCTGTATCCAATTCCTGCAACATAAGTTACACATGCGATCTCAATTCACGGTAGATGTATGACCTCTTCTCATGGTTCGAATTACTGACTTGCCCTGTCGAAATTTCGACTAAAAGCTGTCTGGATAACCCAAGATTTTCCCTATATGGTCCTGCAGGGCAACCCAAATTTTACAGTGTTTTTTGTTTGTGGTGTTGTACTACTTGGTAGATTGAATTAAGTAATTAATGAATAATGTGTTGAGAGACTTTCAAGTAACAACTAGTGTGTGTCATACCAGGATATGTACTTGTTGAGCTCACATAAAAGAGGAACCCATTGAACCTCATTAAGGTTTGAGCAAGACTTTAGGACTTTCCATAACTAGTCACTATCCAATATCCTGTATATGGTAGCTGAGCTGCAGCTTGTAGCTTCTGTCTATAAATACTCAAGACTCTCTCTCTCTCTCTCAATACACTATCTTACTCAAGGAATTACAAAATATACAACAAATCTAACCACTAGACATGTAATACTTAAGGAATAAAGGACACTCAAAAGTATATACTTGTTATATCCAAATATGTTATTACTAGTATAAGGACCTGGGACCTATACTATAGTATGACAGTGGTATAAATTAATTAATTCAGTGCCAGCTCAATTTGCTTCAGGCAACCTGATTTCAGAGTCAGGTTGCCCTCCGCAACCTGGGACTTTTCACTAATTCGAGCCCTATCTTCTGTTCCTCTATTTCTATGAAAGAATAGTACCATACTTTCACTACTAAATTATTCCAGCAATTGTATTTGAGCACGACTTGAAAGCATATTGTGTTCTTGATGCCTAGACTTCTACTGGTTACAGGATAAATAATTTTGCTGTCTACAGTCAGTGTGGTTGAAAATTTTAGGACCCTCGGAGTCGGTCGCATAAGCCTGGTGAATTCTTAAAATTAAAAGACAATTACACGTACCTGGAATTTTCTTCACCAGATTTCGATTTGTCAGTACCTCATCTGTGTGACATGGATACATAAGTGTCTGTTGATTTGGCTTGTGCACTTCACCGACCATTTTAGCAAGAACCTTGTTGTGCGCAATGCCTGCACAACTTGTAATGCCAAGTTCTTCCAACAGCGTGTGCCTCATATCGGCAGCAATATGTGAACCGATCACCAAACGGCTGTGACATCCACATTCACAGACTGAAAGGATTATTTACTATTTAAATGTACATTAATTTCGATAAAGTTCATGTGAATTTAGTTGCAAATAGGAGATGAGAAAACAGGTAGTTTTTTCCAGTAGTAAATCAAAAGTTTTTAATTACGACATATGCAGAACATCTTTATACATACTCTACTTTTCAAGTAACATGACATGTCATGTTTTGGGCATTTTTACCTTCAGTTGGATCACTATAAACGAAATGGGGTGGAGGTTGGTTGAATTTTTCTGACCATGGATACATATTCACCAACTCTGTCACATCCACAAAGTTCTCGTCAAATCCGAGGCGTTCTACAAGCCGACTGTACTTATGGATTGCCTCTACATGGAAAAAAATATTGAAAGTCAATACATGTATCGAAAGTCAGAATTAATCTTCACTATTTAAATGCTGCTTTCCGCGTGTGTGATATGATGAAGTGTATACAGTGTATTATCTGTAAAAACACACACGCTAACCTAAAGCTTGTCTACTTATTATGTAATGTGAGAACTTATTAACTTCTTACTTATGTCAGCTAATATCACAGTTTATACCTGTTTCCGTTCTCCATGCACTTAAACACAGGAAAGTACATGTGTTTGCACTGTGTGTCATTTCTAGTTCATTGATTTCTGCTTTTGCTCAGACAGCATAACTACACGTATTTAAGTGTACAATACCTGTGATTCTGTAGGACATCTCTCTATAATGGGTTAAATCCTCTCCGTTTCTTATGATGAGCTGTGGGCACACTTGTTTTGCTTCTTTCACTCCTGACATCTTCTTCACACCCAACTTCCTAGCCACATAGTTACATGTGACCAATAAATACTTTTGCTGTATTCCTGTAATACAAAGTTAACTTCTTTTCTTTTGTGAAGAGAGATTTGTTTTCAATTTTTGTGGACCAAAGTCCACTTAATGGGCCACTGAGATCCCTATCCAGAAATTGGGGTGATTCTGCACATAAGCTTTAAAGAGGGTGAATCCGTCATCTGTCTGTTTTCTCACTTGCATGGACTATTGATACTACTCTTTCATATGAATGGGCTATTGATACTACTCTTTCATATGAATAAACTGAAAGTGGCAGCCAAGTCTTACCAAGTGGTTTATCTTTCAGGCTGGGATCTCGTATCATCTCCACCTGAGCATAGAAGCAGTCTATATCGATATGAATGATAACCCTGCTGTGGTCCCTATCAGAACTCTTCTCTATGACAGGTCTCTCTATGCACTTCTCTCTGACGCAATCTACACTTTCTACAATAGAGTAACACAGTAACGATGGATTGATAAAAACGAGCAGTGTACCTAATTCAAAGTGGCTTTTGTATCTAAGCGTGCTATTGCTAGTTGTCAAATTTGTAACATGCTATACATTTACAGTAGACATCCTTTTCAGAGGTCACCCGTTTCAGAGCCCACTCTTGATATACGACCACGTTAGCTTCAAACATTCATGCATTCATTATACATTGGTATTTCCAATTTGAACTTGTTACTGGCAGTAAGGGAGTACCAAATTACATAGGCACTTTGATGTGTCGAACTCAACATCAACATCCAAGAAAAATCCAAGGTAGATATCAATGTCTAGAGCATGTATGGCCCATTAATGTGAATTTTCTGAGTATGACATTTATTCCTTAAATCCTAAGTATCCAGCAATTGGTAGAAACATTTACAAGCATAGGAAGTTCCTACTTAGAGCTAATCTTCTGGTTGCAAGCAGTGAAATAAAAAACAAATTTAAATTGGTCCTTCCTTGTGAACATAAGAAGGAAGTGACATCACTGAGGTATTGCAGCTAGGTCATTGGTCAAGAAAAATTTAAGTACTTAAAAAACAGCTCGACACCAGACAAATAGGTCACTTCCTTCTTATGGTCAGAACGAACAGACCAGCATGTTATTTTGCACTCACTTTCTCAATAACCAAACACAAAATAGAATATGTAGCATGCCAAGAGTAAACTAGGAGGTAAGAACCTAAAGCAGTATTTACTCTCGTCAAACTCTGAAAAGTAGTTTCACACCCTGTGTTTTGTAATGGTTCTACGGCTGGCTTTGACTACGATACATGTTCGAAGTGCCCATGCCTGTAGTAGTCGGAGCATCAATAATAAACGATGTATTTTACTTGAAAATTGATCCAGTCTTTATTTGAAGTTAACGTCATCATGGCTGGTAGACAAGTGCGCGGGAACAATGCTAAACCAATACGA
>JBCAUI010058221.1:0-20432 GCA_038406195.1 Haplosyllis anthogorgicola | reverse complement strand
GCCATGCCCATTATCAGAACGCCCTCTAGTGGGGAATCTGTGTCAAATTTGTAGCTGAAGTCCCAGCATATCTCTCTGATATTCCATATTTATCACTCGTACATACTGATATTCCATCTGGAACCTCAGCAAAAATTGTAATTTGGCAGCCATATTTGTTTCCGCGTTTTATCATACCAAACATTGCTTAGTGTCATAGATGCTCCGGATAGTAATGTGATAATGCCAAATGAGTTCTTGTGCAGGTGAACCTGTTCTGATACCCCTTGCTATATTCTATATTGCTATTATACAATGACAACTCATAAGTGGCACTACCTGACACCATAAGTAGATAAACCATAGATGGCGTTGACTGGATGCAGTTTTGTATGTCCACAACCAGAGCTGTTACATGCAATCCGGTTAACCACTTTGTGGATCCCTTTACCTGCCTGTTGCAGCTATTATTTTGCGCATAAATTTTGTGAGATCAGTGAGTTATCACACGATTCAATTTCAGAGTGTTTTTCGCCGATTACCTGTCAGAAAAGTTGAAAGTCAGTGGAATATGATACGACAAAGGAGAGTGTCCACGTCTTGATGACATAACGGTTTAGTAACAGAGAACTATTCTTGTGAAACTTGAAACGTAAACGTAACATAACCGTTTGTTTTGTCCTACGTTTTCTGTTTTGATGTTTGCTTCCACGACATCAAAGTCTCCGATTAAATCTTATGTCATTAGAGGCATGGAAATACAACTTTTTACCCCATGGAATGAACGTTTTCCATGTTGGTTTTTCGGCGACATCCCACGTTTGGTGAAGCTCTTTTCGGTACTGTTAGGCTAGTGGTACACTAGGCGATTTTCGTGTCGATTATCGGAGGAATTTATATGTAATTGCTACGCAATCGCCGCCGATAATCGGCATAAAATCGCCTAATGTAACATTACCCTTACATAAAGTGGTAGATGCCTATTATCATGTCAATATATTAATCGGCGTATGATCTTTGGATCATTTTTGCTTTAACATCATATTATTCGCCACTTCACTTTAGCCTATTCATGAATATTTAAGTTTATAGGTAGAAAAGAAAAAAACTTACACTGATGTTACATCAAACAATTTTACATTGAATATCTTTGGCGATTGTACAATAAACGTACAAGTCGACAATAAACGTACAAGTCGCTTAAATCAACATTGGCCTTTAGGATATATCTTACTTACTTACTGATATCTTACTTACTTACTTGTAGGGTAACAATTGATATTTTATTGAAATTAGACAGAGGTATTGTTCATTGTACACAGTGTAAAACTGAAGACGGCATCACTTGGTGTAGACTGTGGCTAAGGGGCCTGTTAAAGTGTTGTCGTAGACTACTTGCCAAACGAAAGGCTCTAGATTTAGGATGACAAAGTACAATTTAGTGTTTGAATTTAGGCTCAGGACTTTCGACCAAATCGAACAGTCTGAAAAAGGAATGGAAGGGGAAATGGTAATTCGGTTGTTCTTATTTACTCGCTTTGCTAAAAATTTTAATGGCGAGGCACTCAGTACAAACGGTCATTGACACGAAAGGTTGTTTACTACTCAGGCAAAATGCCAGTTGTTTGTAACATTAAAACATCGGTCTAAGTTACGTTTTAGAATTTCGATATCAAAATATATTCAGTGTCCAGGATACAGGAGGTTTCCTTGTAAGGCTTATTTTTATTTAATTGTTTGGATTACATTTCCCGCCGCACTTTGAAATGGGGATTTCCAAAAAAAAGAAATAAACTCAATTGAGGATGAAACATGTTGCACAAGGCAAGATTATACCATCGTAGCGAGTTTTGTCATGAGATGATCGGGAAACTTTATTGTTATTTATTGATATTTACAAACAGTTTGGCTTTTTGACGACCATGTTCAATTTTTTTCCGATCGCCGCACTTTGAAAATCCTCTCGGTGTAATGTAATCCAAATGATTAAAACAAAAGGTGAGCGCCTTGAGATCTGGACATGGGGGTGGGTTCGGGGGATTGCAGCTTGAGATGCGGATATCAGTTTTCTTCCGCCAAGATCACGTTGCTTGTCACTGAAACACAAAGCTAACTTGGATGTAAAGGAATACAAAAGAACAGCCTTAAATTCTGAAGGTGAGCCCAGGGTTCCTACCACTCCTGAAAAACCTGGAAAAATGACACTGGCTTTTCCAGTCCTGGAAAAGTACTGTAATTTGACAATTTTATTAAAAATCCTGGAAAAATCATAGGTGTCCTGGAAAAATGACAGTACCATGGACAGTTATATACATTTTTCAATTTTACAAGTTGTGTAAAATAGGTAATGTAAGCATTTTACCCAAAGGTATGTGGAGGCCACATTAATAAAAAATAATATTATACCTGGAATTTCACTTTAAAATCCTGGAAAAATCCTGGAATTTTGTCAATGCCAGAAAGTGGGAACCCTGACTACCTGAGAGGGCGGAAAGTCATGTGTTTGAAGCAGCAGGAACACTGAGTACTGCAGCAGTACTTTTACTTTGTACACGTTGTACTCGCTTCTAGCTGCACCAATATAAAAGAGAGATTTTTTTAGGTTAGTAGTCAAACCTGATATGCATGGTTCTCAAGATGCAGTATGACAATTTATTGTCGAGGAATTCTGAAGCTATCATCTGTTGTACCAACTTCTTGAAGTTGCGACAATAAATTAGAAACTAGGTCAACACAATCAATAACGATGGCAACAAAAGAAAAGGAACGATAAAATATCGCAGTTATCGTTAATATTCGTAATGTTACAACTATATTCCGACAGTAAACATTTCAGTATTGATTTACTGTTATATTTGCAAAAGTAGTAGTTGGCAGCATATTATATTGTATGTATGTTTGCTGATGACTGAATGACGGCATAGGATGTCATACGTTGACGTTCACAAATGAGGAAAACATTTGAACACGTAAACATAAAAAAATAAAAAGCACAAAGCATTTTATGCCAACAGTCACAGTCCTTTGTCGAGGACAAGTGCCATTGGTCCCCCTGTTTTCGACTTAGCTGCTGGGTTTCAAAGCCACGAATTTCTAACAAAGTTTATCCATCTCTTTCATTCCAAATTACTTAAGTCAAAAAATCTTTCCTCACGATTCGAGCTTAGCTACAAAACTCATTGTAACGAAGCTGTCTGTCTGTCCTTCACTCACACAGTATTTTCTACCTGTGTACAGAACCGGATTAAAAGTTGTGGATTATGTGAAGCATAGAGAAACGAACATCTGGTTCCAGGATTAACACACAGGTGCCACGGACAGGGCAAAATAACATACAACTAATCACTAGGTCCTGACCAAACCAGATCTAATCAAAACAAAACCAACTAATTAACACCCGATCGAAGCGCATTGTTTATGTGGACGAAATTGTTGTAAATTAACCGGTGGAAAGTTTTTGGTTCAAAGGGCAGTAGGTTTTCGGTTCGTGTTGATTCAAATTACCTTGTCAGTGTGGGGTCAATAGATATGATCGTATGATGAATTCCATGAAAATATCTCCGCAGCAAAAACTTTACAGATGATACGTCATTCAATGAAATGAAAGAAATGAGAAAATAAGTTAAACGTTGTGTGATCAGGAATTTTTGTTGCTGAATTCGCAAGAGTAGTGTCATAGCGAAAATGCGTACACTCGAAAGATCAGTGTAATGTGAATCAACACTCACTACACACATCTGTCTCTGAACAAAAGTCAAAGATCCATAATCAGTGTTAATTGCAGTAGCAATTGCATTAGAATATTCAGCCAAGTGAAAACGCAATTGTCTTGATCCAGGTTCGAAATCCACTAGAAGCAGTTGTAGAATCAGCTGTTTGAGCGATTTTTACAATATACTTTCTAAAATCACCATGTACGATTATAATAAACGAGGAGATAACCTGTCGGCTACCAAGCTTCATGCTGCCATTTTGTCTGTCAGGTGACGTGTGACATCCTTGGCACCTTGCCAGAACTTTCAGAAATTAGGTCAGAAATCAAAGCTACAATTTGGTGAAACAGAAAGCTGAATGCCCGATAGAGGGCATTCAGCTCAAAAAGGTAGTTGGACGAAGCATTGTGTGATACTTGCAGAGGTTTTAGGAGCAGTGTAATGGTCTGGTTTAGACCACGACCTGAGGCCTGTTTTCTCGGCCTGATTAGTTTGTAATTCCAGACATACAGTAAATACTAACAAAGCAGAAAGTGGGTGATAGCAAAGTTACAAGTGGCATTTTTCGGTTTTAGGGTTATCCACGGGACATACATTTCCGTAGATTAAACAAAAATAGGGGGAAGATGAAAACTTATTCGAAACTTCGATGCCGAATAAAGTTTGGACGAAATGTTGATGTAGACGATTTTGACTTTTAACGGTATTGAAGTGTGAAACGGTATTAAAAATGTTTAAAGACCGCGCTTCATTTCTTCCTTTACTTAGTTATATTCCCGAATTCAGAGATCATAATTAAATGGACATCATTTCCAGCAGTTCAGTTCGCCCAGAAGTAAGAATGATAGTTACCACAAGTAAACAGTTGTAGTTCCGACATCGCAAGCCCCTTGAAAAATCAAATGTACCAGTCAGTGGAAAATGACAGGCCACGATAACTAGACAAGTCGGAAAGAAGCACCGAAGCCACATTACCGTGTTACTTAGTCGTACAAATATTGAGGATCTTCTGGGTTATTACATAACATGTTGATAGCTTAATATTGACCAGCTAAACATAATAAGCACAAACGGCTAAATACTAATAATTGAATGTTACCAGTCAGTGACCTCCTCGTGCCCCTTTCACTTAATTTCGTTTTCTCAAATACGCACTTGACATTTGAAGAATTTGCAGTAGAAAATGCTCTTTTTAGGATACACCAAGGTCATAGGAAACGTGAAAAACCTTTTGAGAATTTTATTTTGAAAATGAATAAGTTTGTGTAACCAGAAATGAATGAAACCAAGTGCCACTCTGCTGTTGTATTATTGCTGCCTGAACAGCAGTTAAGTGTTAGGTTTTATGCGTTTTGTTGGGATCCTCAGATGACGTCCTTACAAAAACTTATGAAAAAACACGCTTACTTTATACATGTGTGGACATACGGCATTTAGGCTTCGATTAAACTTTTAATTGTTTCGATTATTATCACTTAAACCTTTTCCCCTTTTTCTTTTAAACAGAATGAGAAGCCGGAGATCAAACAGAAATGGGCATCGCGGTTGCTGGCCAAACTGCGGAAGGACATCACCCAGGAGTGCAGGGAGGACTTCGTGCTGAGCATCACAGGGAAACGTCCGCCTGTCTGTGTGCTAAGTAATCCCGACCAAAAGGGCAAAATGAGACGTATAGACTGTCTGAGACAAGCCGATAAGGTCTGGAGACTCGACCTGGTCATGGTCATTTTATTCAAAGCGATACCGCTTGAAAGTACTGACGGCGAACGCTTAGAAAAGTCACCAGACTGTTTACACCCTAACTTATGTGTTAATCCGCATCATATTAGTGTGTCTGTTAGGGAGTTGGATCTATACCTCGCCAATTTTATACATAGTTATGGTAAGTTATTTGAAATGCCCCCAAGTGGAACAAGAAATCTTTTATTGGATGTTACACCATCCAATACGCACCATGCTATGAATCACACATCACATTTATGTATGTAGGTTTTATTTATTTTCGTTTTCAGTTTAATTACACACAATGCTTAACTATTTAACCCTTCGATTGATGCCGTTTGCAAAACCCTTTATAATATTTAAATAGAAAATAACTAACTTGACATTCGCCTTGACCCATTTTGATTCCCAATGCAATTTGTGCATTGGGTCCACTTACTCCATTATGAACGTTTGATTTTAGGTGAGATATTCATTACACGAATTAATTGACTAATTTAGATACATACATTTATGATTTGATTGTAAATGTATATTATTAGTTACTATGTGTTTACTGAACAAACTTTGGCATCACTCATCGGGTTAAGCTGAAATTCACCGCATGACAGGCTGGAAGAACGGAAGAGTCGCGCAAATATTTTGGGCTTGGCTTTATTTTATTGTTTTGTCTTATTCTACACGTCATTCAACTTAAATCACTGAAACTATGGTTAAGAGAACTTTTACATAGAATATGACGTTTCGTTGATAGAAGACCACCTGTATGACGTCCCGAATCTCAGCAATTCATGGAGGTTCTCTTAACCTGGTTTTCTGAATGAGAACGCACTTACTGTTGTGTATCGCTGCGATTGCTTCAAGTAATTCCACTTACTGTCTGTTTTACCTCTTGTATCGTAGCTTTCGCTCAGTTTCATTTACATCATTTCTAGATGAATGTACACACAGTAAAGGAAGGGTGAATTTATTTACGTATGTGCAGGCTAGTTGGTCCTATTAGATAATGTACTTTAAGCATCAGTAAATAAATGGCATGCTTTCTTAAACATAAAGGAAGTAAACCAGAACCATGGCCACAGCAAGGGAATTTATTCACCGAATATTAAAGTATTTCAGTTGACAACAAGGGGATAACTTTGCAAAAAGAACATTTGCCCAGTCCCCGAATCAAAGTGAACTTTGTCGGGCAACTATTGCTAGTTGTGTGTGATAAAGTATGATGTAAATATTATAATAGTAACGTTTCTATGTTTAGACCTGTCCGACATTCGAGCGTCACAGCTAAAGCGACCCGACTCGAGAGGGGACTGGCATGACCCCCATTACGGTATATACACCTTATACTTCAATCTGTTAAATCTGTTTAAAAATTTATCGGAAAAAACGTCATTGTGCAGATAACTGATAGTAGGCTTTGCTTCTGAATCACAAATCCAACTTGGAAGTGACCCTTGACAGCACATTACACACCTTCTATTCAACCTCTACGAAAATGCGTGAACATTACGCCCCCCGGAAAAAAACCTGTTCTCCAAAGACTAGCTTTTGTCTAGAAATGAAAATGCTTATGCCATTTAAGAGCATGTAATAGTAGAATATGACTCGTACAACGAGGGGATCTCATCATAGGAAAAGTGACGTTACGCAATATTGAACATCTTGACATGGCCCAAATATGACCCGAAAAGAAATTCGAACAAGTTGTACTTGTGGACAATGACAGTTCAAATAGGGAAGATGCAAGACCTACCAGCCTGCATCATACACAGATTTCAAAAATTATTTGCTTTTTCAGCACAACATAGGCCCCATAAAGGTGAAATTCGGAGAAGAGAAACCATTGCACAGTTCAATGTTAATAGTTCTCGCAATTGAATTATACGTTCCTTCAGTTATCATTCTAGTGGATTTTCCCTTATTCTGTTGTAATATTTTATTTATCTTGATGTAGTTATGGTGTAATGTGACTTTTTTGGTGCAAGTTCTTTCGATATACATATTGTAGATTAGCGAATTATTATCCCAGTATTTACCAGTTTATCTATCTATTGCAAATTAAATGACCGTGTAAAAATAACAATTAATAATGTATGTGAAAACTTTATATAATTTCAGTACCGGGTGCAAGTAGTAATAATTATATCACTACAGAAGTACCTGAAACACAAGACGTTAAAGGTATAGTATAATATATATTACTCTTTACACAACAATACAACCCTCGGGGTGCAGTTACCTTCCGCCTGCAGACACATATCACACACCCACACACGGACATGTATCATTTTAAAGATAAACAATCACAGCGACCTTGAAAGAAACGCTTGAACACTTTCAGAGTATTAATGCATGATATTCCAAAACAAATATTTTTCAGACGCAAACCAACAGAAATATACATAAAATGCGCACACATACAAATGCATGCACGTTCCAATGACCAATGAGTGGAGATTAAGATTATTTATTTTACAGTTACATTATTATTCTGCAATATTTTTTTTGTCAAATTTACATTTCATACATGATCAAACCGTAGGATATTGCTTAGTAGTAGGTTATTTGTTATCACGAAAGATTTGATATGATATTCATCGATGATTAATACAAAAGACAATCTAGTCAACTGCTCAATGCATATTACCACAGTTAACACAGATACAGAAATATTGAAAAAGTGTGTAACAAAAAAGAGAAAAAATTATATTGAAAACTCGCAGGATGCACTTAAGAACGATCGTGAAGACCACCACCATTCTGTCGTTGCCCCTGGTCACATACTATGATCCATACGTTTGTAACTTTCTCAGATTTTTATAGCGGTTGTGGTTACGGTTAATTTTAAAAGACAGGAAACAATTAGATGAATGTGTGTAAATTGGTTTGTCTTGCGTTTAGTGCGGAGAGGTATGAACAATGTAGGAATTTTGCGGTTCGCTTGTCGGTTTATCGTATTTTTTCTCACACCCACTCGATGTAGGGGGAAATACAGCAGTGATCATTACACATGCACAGGGGCATTCAGATATGCAAATCTGTGAATACATTAGAAACGTAGCAAGGAAATACGGTTTTGGTAGAAAGGTGGAAAACGGTGCTGTTTGCAAGGTTAAAATGCTTAGCTTGAAATATGAATTTTCCCTTTTCAAATAAGTACCTGCAATAATTAAAGCTCAGTACTGATATTTCTAGCTGTGCCAATATCATTGTTTTCAAAGTAAAAGATACAGCAAAAGCTAGAGGTGCCTCTCTCATCTCTTACATGGTTTTGTACATAGGTATTTAGCCTAGATTTGCAAATACAAATAATCTTACGTTTAAGTGAAAAAGCAAACAATCTTTCAAATCTCATAGTCCAGATAGATGTAAGGCAAAGAAAGAATGGTGCAGTGGTCGGTCTGCTGTTGCATGGATATGTTCAACTCAGGCATGTTGAGTGAATACCTTACACGCCTCCACATAGGAGAATTCTAAATGAATTTATCAGTACCAGCCCTGTCAGGCTGCTTACCGAAGATCTGAACAGAAATCTGCAAAAAGCCGTGAACCTGTGTGACGGACAGGTCTACGAGGCAAGTTAGAGATAGTACAGGGGCTTAAGCTGCGCCGCAAACTTAAGGTCTAAACAAAAGCATCGTAACATTGCATTGCAAAGGTTCAAAGGTGAAAGAGGCTGGAATATTATTTGGATCACGACTATGTAAGCTTGGTAGTTGAAGTTTCCAGGAAGGTTAAAGGTCCAATGTAAGGTGGTTGTGATTCGAGATCAGTGAAATTCAGGGATTGAACATTTGGTTCTTGTCATAGAAACGTTCACAAAAGTGTGTATTCATTCATATCAATCAAAAACGATGGAAGTATTTCACCGACAAAAATACACATTGTGTCAGAGAAGACACAATATACAAGGTTGACTCTTATGAGATATGCTCAATACTAAAACGCAAATAGAATACAATAATAGAAAAAAATAGAACTAATAAGTGCATGAAAGCCTTAAATGTTGAATGCATACGTATAAACTGGCCTTCATGCTGGTGGGACTGAAGCTATCTCAGAGGTTGATTCGTATAATGCGGGGTTAGGTTGGAGGGCATCCGAGATAGGGCTCTCTAGGAGGTCCGCGCCTATGTAGATGCAAACAGACAGGTTATTAGGTGGTCTCAATATTGACGATTGCTGCTGTATCCAGTTATCGGATCCAAGGTTCCGTGCGCCTACATCAGGGTCCACCACGTGAAGCTATGTGCACGGTCAACAAAATTTGAAAATGGACACCACATAGATTTAGTACCTGGTTTTTCCAGTTTACTCGGAACATTTCTTTAGCCTTCCATACTTGCTCAAGTGTAAACGAACTTCATTGTGATTAAATGTGTTGCGATTTTTTAAAGAAACTGGGTACTTCGGTATATAAGGCAATTATACAGTTTTGACCATTGACAATGGTGCGTGGATTCTTAGAATTGCCTTCGTTATAAAATGACAGTTATTTCTATGTAATCATACCTTACTCCTTCAAAAAGAAACAAACAATGGAAATCGTATTACACCAAAAGAAGGTAGTTCCACAAGGAACATCTGGAAGTTACAAAATAGTTGTGACCCCCAAACAGTGATACGAACCCATATGAAGTCCTGGCGTTAACATCACCATTGAACACAAGATAGCCACAACCCGACGGCAAAGCGAAAAAATATAAATGATATTACACTCTCTATGCATGGTGGCCTCAGCACATAGCCCGGGGCCCCGCATAGCCCAACTCTGTATTCCGCAATCATAATTATAGCTTTGCCTGATATATGTGCATAGTTGAAGGATTATCTCATTGTCTCCACTTTGAGTTATGTACATAGAGAAGTTGACCCGGGGCTATTATATATTATGTTAATCCGGCGCTGGTTACAAAAGGATCAGCGCTTCATTACAGGTCAAGGCATTCATAAAGTCATACTTTGGAGGGGACAAAGCCCCGACACTTCTATAAGGGCTCTTGAAGAGACGAAAATGTTAACTTTTTATTAACCAGTTTTACACACATAAATTTTGATTCGATTTCTTTATTCCAAGTGATATGTACTTTTAATGGCGATCAGTTGCAATGATGGAATTGATGATAAGTAGAGACAGAAAGAAATCACCTTTCCCCCTAGGTCCATGGCTGTTCCCTTTTCCTCAACAGCGGTGCGAGAATAAATATTCACTTCCAACAATGGACATTCATGAAATGAAAGGAACTGGATCCAAGCAATTTTAACTCTGACAATGGTCACCTACATTTTGCAGTACAGATTCAAAGACAACTTCAGGGCATCTATTTTTTCCAATTTTATACAGTAGTACCGTTTTGTGATATGGATGTTGATTTATAGTAATAAAGAAAGAGTCAAAAGGCCATCGCCCTTTCATGTTTATTCCAACAACTATGAAGTCCTGAGCAAACCTCGTTGAAAATCGGAAGCTTAAAAAGTTGGCAAAGTAAAGTATCGTGTGTTGACTGACTGTTGTGTAAACAAATTCAAGTTCTTCACATTATGAAATAATATAAGAGTGTACAAATGCGTAATGTGTGACACAAATAATTCACTCATAAAAATTAAGTTTATTTCATTGTTAAAACATCTGCAAAGTAAGTGGAATGCAGAAAATCTTCCGAGTGGCCAAAACTACACAAGTGCAAAAAGTGACGAAAAAACTAACAATAGAGCTTCGCACACAACAATGGCCGAGTGAGATCAGGTGTAGAAACGTGCACAAGACGCTGTAAACTAGAATATTATTGTGGGGTGTACTACATTACCCCCGTCCCCCTCTTACTGCATCGAAAAAAGTGCCTTGGTGGCCTAAATAGACTGACTAAGGGGTTGAATATAGATACAGGCATAGCTGCGTGTATTATTGCCTGATGATGGGAGCTTTTCTCACTCTGCTTTACAGGAGTTGGTCTAGAAATACACCAGGGCTCACCTGACGTATGTCTTACAATTGCTTAACAGAAAGCAAGGTGCAATTGTACTTTCCCACAGATCAGGCCATGGATATTGGTTAAATTCATTGGCAAATTCATTTGGTATGAAGAGTTGGTAACTGCTTCCTTAGAATGATGTTTCAATAATGTTGAATTTGCTATTACAAATGCTGTGGTTCCAAGAACCCAAACCAATTGCAGTGCACATGGTACCCACCTTGTATAACATTCACGCTGACATTAAATTTAGGCTAGCACCAAGAAAATGAATAGGTATATTATACAAGTCCATTTGTTACAACGTATGTCTTTCTCATTTCTAACCGTACTTGGTGATGGGTAAGACCAAGAATCAAATATGTAGCCTCAACTGCAGTTACCTCTTGGACTCTGTGGAAAGTTAATGTACATGGTGACATCCTTAAAGGTAAAGAGAGATCGAGCTGTAGAACTTACCAGCCTGATTCGCAGACTTGATTTATTGCGGTGATTGCATGACACAGGTTAACTGCACTCAATTCCTTGATCAGATGTAATGGCTCATGATATCCAGATTGCATGGCAGTAACTGCTGCACTGTAGCAGCAATACCCACCCAATCGTCTTGTGCGCCAGACACAATGGTAGCAAGATAATGACGGTACTGAAAACCTCTCTGAAGAAGCGATTTGGGTCTAGGTTTTCAATTATTGAGTCAATACCTGTCTTAATGTAACCGTAGTTCTGAAATATTTTAAATTTACCAAGAGCCAAAATAGATGTTCCAGATCATTCGCAAAGAACATTATGAATATAGGAATGTTAATGTTAATGTTAATTATGTTGAAGCCCAATTCCAAAATAGACGTAAACAGAGGTCATCTTTGTAAACGAACAACTGGGATGAAACTAATGATAAAACTACACGACACGGCAATAAAGGTAGGAACATGCAAGCAAAGAAGCAGGAAGAAGCTGGGTTAAATCTGGAACAAGAAGCAGCCAAGCAGTATTTTGATATCTTATTGCTATGGTGCAAAAAGTAAGAAAGAAGGTGTAAGCATACCTCATGCTCCCCATAGGGGATTTAACGTTACGATGGATTCATGCTAACTCAGAACTACAAAGCTTGCATGTTATTTCTGCTTAAAACATCCAACCTGTTGATGTACGGCGGATATAAAAAAGGACCTGCGCAAATCAGTGTGGAGTTTCATGCAGCTGAAGTGTGATATATATTGGGCTGTGCGTTTCATGCAAAGTATTGGTTCTGATTACGCAATATTCCACAGTATAATAAAAGTAAAAGTAGAAGTACGGTCACGTCGCAAAAGAATTCTTACCGAAACGAACTTCGGTGCGGTATGTTGTACAGATTCACTTAAGGCTGACGAATGACAAAAATAACAGACTGTAGAAGGGATCTGCTGATTATAGATCTGCCCACATATGACATCATTGGAAAGCCATTTTATGGAGTTTTGATGGGCCTCCTATAGAGACGAAGATCATTGATTTTTGTGATAATGATACTTCCTCGAAAGAATGGTTAATAAAAAGAGCTTTTAATGTCTAATATTAGAAAGTATTCGCTCTTAACCTCCTGAACTTGTGGAGCACTAAAGCACTGGTTTTTGGGTGCATAATGGCTTGTACGAGGTATGTTCAGTTTATGGCAAACTTGATCTCTTAATCACCTGATTGTCATAGCTAAAACAGCATACCCATAAACTGCCTTCGGGTATGCTCAGACCTATATGTATGTAAATAAAAAGCCATAGAAAATACAGGAAGAACAGTATGCTTTAGGTCAGATTGTATGAGTATGTCCTCAAAATCTCCCAGTTTGGATCTTTTTATTCCTTGGGTATTAGTATACTTAATTTATTAATTTGGTACGAACTGAATAGACACAATTTGAAGTATGGGAACATAAAGTTGTCGGACAGTATTTACTGAATTGATACATTGGGGATTATTAATGTATGGATTATTTATGTAGCAGTGTTATGAATTAGCAAAACAAAAACCGCATATGCCAACCCTCCCTGTTTCTTGTACAAATAAGCCCACCAGGTTTTTGTTACACAATGGACATAATGTCATCAATTACAAGCCTGATAGAACCTGAGCTGTGCTTATGTCAATGTAGCAGTTTATCGAGTTAAGGTTAATCGTGGGGGAAGGCTTGAACACAAGGGGAAAAACCAGACATAAGAGTGAATTCCGCAAAAGGCAAAAAGTTTGTCCTTTATCCGCTGAAGGGCTCTAATATCAGTATGTTGCAACAGCAAAGTTGCATTTACTTTTCATAGTTCATACAGTCTGTGTTCAGTCTGATTATTTTGTACCTTCATTAGTCATTCAGAACTGCATTTTATGGATTTAACATGCTTTGTTACAAATTTAGACATGGTTGGACATGCTATGGATGAATTGTGAAAATATAGCCAGCCTTCTCCATAATTTGAATTATCAAACACTGATCTTATTTTCTGCATGGTTTCGGCTGCCTAGCGAAACAATACCAAAGAGAATACAAAGAGAACATACGTGTCCAGCGCCAGTGTCTTCAAGTTCGAGAGCGGCGTGAAGCCTGGAACAATAGTTTCCGATATAAATTTAAAGAATTACACGGAATATTCTTCGTGATCATTCATAAACTACAATAAGTTAATAAAGCCTATTACGACAGAGTTGTGCACGAGTCTGTTCAGAGTCAATGAATCAGGAGGAGTAGGACCGCAGGGAGTCACCCTGGGACCTGTAATTCCTCAATGGAAATCAGTAAAACAGAATCAATTGCGGATTTAATCAAAGCATCACTGATTTCAGGCCATGTTCAGCCCCTTGTTTTATGTTCATTCAAACGGGAATGTTCAATAGTCCTATTTACGCGCATAAGTCAGTTGAGAGCATGTTGTTACCTTTGAAGAACAAAACATCATTTAGTTCAATGCTCGACTTATTCATCGACCGAAAAAAGGTTTATGGAGTGAAGGATCATCTTACTGTTAAATCTAACTGTAAGGAAATACATGTTTTCATGTTGCCTTCTTAATTATGTTGTGAGTTGCAAGGAATCGTGCATGGTATACTTTATGTAAAATGTAGTTGGTTCGGTTTTGTTATTGCGTCGATGCTTACAGAACGGGTAAAATGTTACGTTTCTAGTAAGTCATCAAATGGATTAAATTCATCTGATTGCTTTAATACGCTGACGTTATAATTTCAATGCTCACTACAGAAAGAATCCTCATTGGACCATCCCAACTCAATTGCGAACATTAGTCCTGATGATTGTCCATCCCGCAATTTGTACTTATTTTTGAACGAATTAAGGCGGTTAATACGAAAAAAATAAAGACTTGTTCATTATTTGTAATTGGTGTCAACGTCTCTTTACATTTCATGTCATTTATCATGATTTTGTACCTGGGCTTGATTTTTACACGCATTTTACGAAATTGATTGGCAGCGATTATCTCCTCAAGCGTGCTTAATTGTTGGACTTTGACTTAAGATGTTCAGTAAGTGGCTGCTGAGGATAGGTGGTTTAACCCTTTTTCATTGTGGCAAAAGCCCAGTACGCAAGTGGCTCAACCTTTCAGTCATAGGGGTTCATTTTAATTCCCCAGTCTCACATGCACTGAAACCTAATAGAATTCGAATGCTGCCGAAGGTTACCTTTGAAGACTTGTTCCAGATTTAATGAGAACAAAGATTTAGTTGATAGTGGGAATTGTTGCTCAGTGAATCTATTTTGTCATTTGGTGCTTAAATTGCAGAAGTCAAAGCTTTGCGTTAAACTACAAAATGCCACTGAAAGTATGCAATTTGTGAACATTGAAACACAGAGATATTTAGCACATTGTAAATATCATAAGACAAATCCAAGCATGAACAGCATCTAACCCTTTGCACCATTCTGCCGGAAGCCGCTTATTTTACCATAATTAGCTTATCCTCTCCATTACTTTCCGTGTGAGAGGTTTCCCTCCATCTCTCACACAATAGGCAAGTCGACCATTTACCCCGCAATCGACAAGGTAAAGGACTCGATGTTTTCTTTAATGCATTAAGAGGATAATTCCGGCTGTAAAGCAGGTCCTTACGCCCATGTGATGATTGGTAAAATTACACTTGTCATGTACACGAGGCTTTTTGCAGGCTCTCGTATGGAAGGGGGCTACTTAATGATAATAAGATACTAAAAATGTAACCAAGCATTATAATACCATATTGAAATCTTTGTTGTTAGTCATCCGGTAGATTTGCCACATTTTAGTAATGTGTTCAGTGTGACTTGTAATTTATACTTGCCAAAACTTATCTAGGTTTGGTTGTAATGTTATTTTCACCAGAATCACCCAATATTTCTAAACGTAAAGAAATTAGAATCATTTTTAAAGCTTGAAAAACATGCCCTCAATTTCTACAGTATCACAACAAGCCGAATGTAAGCCAGACTGATAATTTAGAATAAGGAAGTACTTGGTGAGTTTCAGGGCTTCCTTGAATGACATTCTGTACTAAACAAAATAGGGATCTAAACGAAAATAAAACCTCAGCCTGATGCACTCCCTAAACAGCTGAATCCCTTTCACTTTCTACAGATGTAGAAAAAGAAATTGCCGACAGACATGTGATTGCGTCGTTGTTGAGACATATCGATAATTTTATAGTTTAATACGGCTAGGCACACGCGGCTAACACGCAACCTGGCACCAGCCATATCGATGCTTTTATTATCCACCATTTTCCGTCTCAAATATCATATTTCATAATTTATGACTAGTTAAAAAAGTGCTATCTATACTAGCAAATTAATGCCTGAATAGCGTGCATTGATAGTCTTTGTATTTCCTATTTTACCAACGATAACTAGGGATATTCATATGTGCCTTTCCAGTAAAAACTCGAGTTCCCTTTTAATGATCACTCCATTGCTGCCTTTTTAGCACAGCTGAAAGTTTCAGCTGTGCTATACCAATCACCATGTAGTTGTTGTAGTCGTAGTTGTAGTTGTAGTTGTTGGCATTGGCGTGGTAAACAGTTGCAACTACAAGCTTTTAAACCATATAAATCGTCTATTCTGACATCACACTTGCGTTGGGCATCTTGAAACACATCGTTTTGATGGGTCACACGCCTATGTTTCATTGAAAAATAAGTGAGAAATTTCACTTTTTCGATTTGAGCAAAATTTTGACGTGTAGTTTTGATGCAAGTATGGGGTTGTGACCCCTCATTAGAATTGTCTGGACTTGCTTCTAACCTTCAGCTTGTAGTGATGTTTTGTCCCATAACTTCTTACATATTCATTTCACAACTTGCAAGAAAGGTTGTGGTAGGTCAGTTCAACAACGCGGACAAAGTTGCATAAACAAGATTGTGGCAAGTAAGCTCAAAAACCCACATTTGCATTGAAACTTTGAAACTAGACATGTCAAAATTTTTTCTCATTTATTTTTCAAGTAGACTAAAATTTGAAATCCCTGTTTAGGTTGTTCCTTCCAGGCATGTATTGATTCTAGATTTTACCTATCTAGGATACTTGGATTCATTACAGGGTCCAAGAACAATTTTGAATTTGATGACCTGTTGTTCCAACATAATTCATGACACCTGATGCAACTGTGTTGTCCTCAATGCATCAAACAAAAGTATCATGATATCATTCTTTCAGCTGTGCCATAAGCCCTACGGCTTTCTTGTTTATTATTATGTATTAATGTATTTGTCTGACAGGAAAGAGGTTAAGCAATATATCTTCACGAAGGTTTTATATCATTACATTTTTATTTAATATGTAGCGATTATGTAAACAAAAAATCGTCGCGTGGTGCGTTTTTAAAATGCGTGGATACGCAACGAAGTAAAAGTGTATCTACATTGAAAAAGGAATTTTATCAAATCAGCAGGATACTGCCTTTTTGCTAGCTATATGACTAACAACAAATGACGTGGGAAATCAGGATTTTCAGTTTGGCATTGCACTGACAAAGAACTGAAGCTAAAAACAGTTTACGCTAAGACTCGTTCTGTAATAGCCTTAATTGGGCAAACTCGCAATTATTAAAGGTGATTGTTTCTAAATGGTAAATTTTAACATGCAGTTATTGACAGAAAAAACGCAATGTTATGATTTCAGGCCCATTGTTATTTTTCTTTCCGAGATGACAACAAAAAAAGAGTTGAAAATGTAATTCTTGATTTGGCACATTGTTTTGGCTCGGAATTGTACCACTGACTTGGCTTGACAGTCGAAGCTAAGTGATTTGGTAAAGACAGCCCATCAGAGCAACAAACCTGAATGTGCTCCAACACCTTTTTGATAAATGCACGATTAGCCTTGTTTCATGGAAAGGAGGGCTGGCCAAGGTGCCAATTTAGACTGGTTTAATTGTGACTTTCCTGGCCGCAGTGCGAAACAACAGTAGCAACTACAAGAAAGGTGTTTGTAGTTGCGGCCAAATGTTACAGTGAAGGGTCCGTCCCTTGCCAAGTACAGTTTGTCTGGCTGGCTTGGCCTGGCCAGGACTGGAGAGACGAGGGAAGGAGGGGAGATCATTTGGCCTTGGCTTCTGTCACCGTCTCTTGGCAGGAGAATGTCCTTCCGAGTCGAACTGTTATGCGTTTACGGGTCAATATTATCGCCACTATGTAACATATATTTGCCAAATTTAAAACTGCTTATTAGACAATCAGGGAAACAGAAGTGAGAAAACATGGAATATTATTTTCTAGAATTCTATCGAAAGATGTTAGCAGGCTAATGCATGTGCTGTCAGACGTCAAACCTTTTATGTTGTTTAGGACATGCATGCATGCGTGCGTGTGGCTGTAATCAAAGAAAAGACCTATTGCATGATTAATATAAAATGTGTGAATAAATATAATTTTATGCAGCTGAAATACGCTTTATTCATATCTTTGTCTCTGACAGTTTGAGTGATTTATAAACAGTGTGGAAAATTGCTGCATTTTGAAGCTCCATCCAGATTGTAGAACCTGTGGAGGAATTCTATATAAATGTAATCCAGCTCAGATTCGTTTAAAGCTGCGTTTGAGCTTATTACGGGAACTAGATAGATAATAAACTGGCACGGAATTGAAGTAGTATTGGCAACTGCCAACCATTAAAGCTCGTCACACTATCACTTACTATTGGCAGGTCCCTGCAATGAAATGTGTTGCCAAAGTCACATGTAACTTGTTCTCTTGCCATTCACTGCCTTCTGGTGTCGTCTATTTACTGGGTGATTAGTCAATTGTGAAAAAACGAAGAAAAAAAACAGAAAGAAAGAAAAAACTTCCAGGTTGTTTTATTGTTTTTATTTGACATTGGGTAGATCATTTGTTTTCTTTCATACTGAGAGATTTAAGGAATGAAAGTCGCCACAGGCAAGTGACATTTATCTCAATGACAAAGATAAAGTATGTAGAACAGTAGAAGGAATTATAAAAAAAAAGCCAGAGGATGTAGAGCAAGAGGTACACAATGATATCAGCTGAACAGTGTAAAAAATGTCAAAGGATATGAATAGAAACAAATCTTGAATCCAACCCATAAAAGCCCGGTGCAAAAATTCCTGTGCAAGTATGAAGTGGTTGCATGATGGAACAAAATGGCCCAATTTTTACCAAATGTGCATAAGACGAAGGGATTGTTGTTGTATGCAGGTATTTGTTTATGCTAAGTATTTCTTACGCTTTGTACTTGGTTCTTAGTACTTGCTCAATTCTAGAAGCAGCGTTGGATGTCGTCATTCTGTTTCCATGTTGAATTCAGCTGCACAGTGGCAACAACAGTCCTGTTCCATTCTCCCAAAATGCGAATTCTAACGACGCCTTTTATTTCGGTTAAGATACAAGTCTCATCACAATTATTTGTACTACAGTTTTACCCATTTTATATCTTCAGGGGGACCTCCGTTTCATATTTGGCAACAAATGGTCCTTCGTGCAGATAGCAGTAGATACATGTCTATATCAACATGTGAGTTTATTATTAAATATTTCACTATGAAAGTGCACATACTCCCAACTACTTCAGTCACGCTTTTTGTACCTCTATGCAATGAAACCAATATCTCTCTTGAAAACGAGTCTTATAAAAGTGACAAAACCCAGAAACATTCATAAAATTAGTTCCGGACAGCAAAACTAGGATTGTAGTTAACTGAGCGCCACATTGTCTTGTCCACAATACCAGAGCAATGCACGTGGACGTGTTCATTTCTGAAAAGGAAAAGACCACGAACAGATTTGGCTTCACTGAAAACATACAATGAAGGAATGTGAACCTGTTGCTGACTGAACAAGCAGTTAATTGTTGAATTGCGGAATTTTGTGATAATTTGTCACTTGTGTCCAAAATGCCCCGTAAAATGCTTTCGAAAGATGTTTTAAGACGAAAGACGTTTTCACTCCCTGACGGTAGCCTTTAGGCTTCGACCAAACATTTGCATTGCAGTAAAACCTCTCGCTCGATGGTTGCCACTGCCGAAGTAGGAAGCAAAGAACGGGGTATCATTATCGCATCTTGTTGCAGGTTTGGAAACAGGTTGTTTTGACAAAGGGAATCGGTTATCGCTGAGCGGAACACCGTCAGGCTGTGTTGTACACAGGGATTCTCTCCCCTGCACGGCAGCCTGTCAGCTGTTTACAAACACATGATACAGTGTAGCTCCAGTAGGTAGAGAAGTCCCTGATCCGTTGTGCCTTTATACCTGATGAGAACCTCCTACCTGTGTATGAATGTAACACTACATCGTGAAGACTTCAAAAAAGGAATGAAGAATATTCCATTGGTATTCGATGCAAGATCTCTTGAGTCTGATCAGTCTCTGATACTGAACTCAGTTGTTGTCCATTCCTAATAGTGATGTCGCGAAGTGACTTTTTCCTTTAAAATAGATAGTAAAGGGTTAACTTCACAATCCATATTGGAATAGCATTAAGGCATTGATTTGATCCCGGATCATTCTATTTTTACTTGAAAAGTCTTAAATCAACATAAATGATATTTCTTTGAGCCAGAGGAGACCAAATTCCCTGT
>JBCAUI010058110.1:0-20433 GCA_038406195.1 Haplosyllis anthogorgicola | reverse complement strand
GAGATTTGAAACTTAAAGTAGAGACAGTAAAACAGACTGACTATTTTAGAGATACTTTGACATTAGTATAGTTTCAATATTGCACCGCTACAACGCAACAGTAATGTATAGAAATTTATAGAACATTACAATTTAACACTATCTAGACCCTGCATCACATAACTACTTAAGTGGTACATAAATGGATTCGACATTTTCAATGCCTTTTCTACAATAATATATATGTGGTACTGAAAACATACGGTTCACAGGTAATTTTCATTGGTTATTTATAAATCCGTTAATCTTGATCAATAGTTAGCTCGCTAAGTGACTATTCACGTAACAACGAATAAATGGATACATGTTTATTTTTCTATTCCTAGCTTAATTTTATGAGACTACAAGTAAAAAGGTTGAAATTGTCATCCCTTTTATTTGAAAACTATTATTTGTAATAATACTAAAACCAGTACATTAAAAAGTATTAAAGTCCACATTTTCAAAATGGTGAATATTTCTAGTATACATAATAAAAGATTATAACTAGATGAATTTCTATAAATTAAGTATTTGCCTTTCAATGGGGTAAATTTGCTTAATGTGATCAGCAAATCAATATTTAAATGGTTCTACTTTACACCTGACGCATCTTCGAGATGACATTTCTAAATAATGTTTAGTAATGTCCACCATATTTACCAGACCAAAATACTCCTCAGGAAAATGACAAGTGGTTTTTTTAAAATTATATTTCCTTTAGAACAATGGCGAACAAAAGAATTTAACGCCATTGTACATTTAAAATTCCACAAATCTAAACGAGAAAAAACTAAAGAAACACTACTGTGATGTTAACGATGATTTATACATGGAGACGAAGAAGCTTTGCTCCAGGTTGAGTAAAGGGCAAATCATATCTGTCTATGTAACCGTTTCTTAAATTTAAGCAAAGCAAGCCTACATTTATTGCACTGAGTGAAATGCAAAATTAGGGCTTTTCTTTAGCACCCAAGAAGGGGAATGTCAATCTTGTTAGGACGCATGAGTGTAAGGTGCATTCGTTATGCCGCTAGTAGTCTCACTGACACAATGTTAAACTTGTCGATCAATTTGCACAAAAATATAGAAAAAGTATAAAGTATAATTTTTTTTTATAGAAATATGGACAAATGTGAGTCCATAAATTCCCGTTAACAGGGCTGCTTCTTCTACCGTCTCCTCAATGTCACTAGACATGGGTAATTTCTCTCGTTCAGAGATTCAGGACAAAACTGAACCGAGAAAGCACTTTCTTGAAAAGAAGATGATGCATTTTCCCATTTGTAACACTATGTCAATCGGACGTCCAGTTGACATTATAAATTTGCATAAGGCTCTTGCGTCATTACGAGATGAACATCCTACATCCTACATCCAGAATGCTGAATGCAAAGAAAGTTAATCATCGTCGTTACCCTTCTCGGAAATTCACAAAAGAAATAAATATATAAAGTGACCTTCTAATGCTTACAGAGTAAAAAACAATCTTTGTATTTTCCTGACCGATAGGCTTGTCTCATCTAATAAAAAAGATCCTTCTGAACGTTTTGATTAAGGTGTAGGACATATATAAACTTGGAGCATTGAGAAAGGTCATGCAGTAGTTCATGTATGAATAATCACGTCAATACGAGATATTATCTTGTCGATTTGTTTAATTACTTCTTTCAATAAACTAATGACACTTTATCTTGAAATTTCTTATATTTTAAAATACGTTTGCAAATGAGTTACCCTGTCATCGAGTTAGAACAATAGAATTTTACTTTCTACTGTGTGCACATCAATAACCCGGCGTGGAATTCTTTTGTTTGCAAATTTCAGGTGCGGTCATGTTATATCTTCAGTGAAATATGAGTGATCATCACAGAAAAATCTTATCAAAAGTGTAGATAAGGGTATATAAAGGAGCTCCCATAAGGTACCGTGTTAAACTTTTTGTGAACTGACTGACATAAACAATTTTTTATTTTACAAAGATGTTAATTACCCTGTGTGTCTTGATTATTGACACTATTTAGACGAATTGGGATAAACTATGATGGTGATTAATCATGCTACAAGGAAGTGCAAAATTTCATGTCTATATATCATCAGTAATATCAGATTAACGACACAATTTTCCAGTCGAATAATCATGTGAATGATAGTGATCCCGGGACATCAGTGTTGTAGTGTGTGAGATGACTCTTATATCAGGTCAGCTATGCTTGCTTTGCCGAAAAGCAAAATCATAAATATAGCTTGGATTGTATGTCTGTCTTTGAAATCTGTTTCTCAAATAAAAATAACTGATAGTAAAATATTAATTTAAATAAATACTTTGTCCATAATTGTCCAGTTGCATTTTTTTGTCAAACACAGTCGGGAACAAAGTGCAGCTTGTATTTATGGCTGTTAGGTTGCTGCCACAATGGTCGGGCAACAGACAATTCCTTTGCTTTACCATTGCAGTTCATCAAACCATCACATAATTTTAGCTGTAAAATCGGCCTGTGGAAGTTACACTTTGTACCCTACTGCACAATAACTAAAATCTGTTCCCGGATATGCATGAAGAAAAGATTCTGGAAAACTGTGTTGATGAAGTAGAGTACAACTCAACAGGAAGTCACTTATATTCAAAGGGTCCATTTTTCTGCTGTGAAGTTTCTGAGGTTCATGGGCTTTGATACGTCAAGTATGAGCACAGAAGGCACCTCTGGTGAATAAATCACAGACAATACCAGAGCGTCGGTATTTGGGGAACAAGCAGTTGAATATATAAACAAAATACATCAGATAAATCGCGATGATGTGTTAGACTGCACAAACGAGTGAAAGGCTATTCATTTTCTGCTATATTGGAAAGAATAGTATAATTAGTGTGATGTCGCCCTTTTTGCATCAGGGAAGGGAAAAGATGTCATGGAAATGACATCCAAAGGAAATTGTATACAAGAATGCCTTTCATTCGAAGGCCGAATCGCCCGCTTCGCAAATAGTCATTAAAAAGGCCATAAACATTAAAACATGGAAAAAATCATGAAAAAGTAACAAATTGACCTTCAAAAAACCTTGACCTTTTTCACCTTGACCTTGTACATAGCTCACCAATAGTAGAAATATGTTATTGGCAGAATAAAGTAAAAAGAATTGACATTTTTTATCCCCATGACCTTGATCTTGACCCAATGGCCTTAATACTCAAATTTGACCTAGATATTCCAAAGATGTACCTCCATACCAAAAATGAAGTTTCTAGGTCAAACGGTTCAAAAGTTGAAACCCGGATAGACAGACACACTGACACAACTAAAAACATTATCTTCCCGCATACGCGGGCGGTAAAAATGACACGAGCATGTGTGGGCTGGGGCTTTCGGGAAATGGTACCCTAAGAGTAAGGTACCGGGAGTCTGGTTCAGAGAACAGTGGACCCAGGATAACCCTTTCACTCTCTTCCCCATGGACCGATGTGTCCTCTCAGAGGACACACAGTAAGTGACACTTGGTAAGTGACAAGGATCTAAACAGTAGGGTACGAAGTGTAGCGTGAATTGCACGTCAGGTGCTGCCACAATTGTAGGGGCAGCAGAAAACACATATGCTTTACCATTGCACTTCAGCAAAATTGCGCTTTGTATGTTACACTTTGTATCCTAGTGACAACATCTGTATGATATTGTATTTCACTCAATAGAAGTGTGGGCTCTTGTGGTAAGTGATCCAGTTGATTAATGAAGTCCACCTCATCCTGGCGAGGAACCAAAAAGGGTTTCGTAGTACTTAGAAGGCAAGAACTACTGCATCGAAGGCCTTTTAACAGCTTAAAGACGACTCGAAACCTTTGCACCCCACAATTTTAATCGATCGGCGAACCTAGAGACAGTCCCGTGATATATATGTGATGTGCTGGAGTCCCCGCCTCATTTTTCTGGCTCATTATTGGTCATTCCGTGGCGCCCGGCTGACGCCGCTCGGCCGGCAGCTGCTTTGGGGAAGCGACGCTCTCCTGGTGCTGCTTGGCCATAATAATCCATTTAAGCATCCCCACCCGGTTACCACTACCGTGCATGCATGGTGGACATGTTCAACATGGCATCATTCAAATGCCACTATGTTGACTATGTCACCATCATGACATCACTGTAGGATGACATCATCCTGTTGCCCCTTTAAAACAGCGTGGCATGTGCCATCTTCACCTTTGCCTGGTTAGAATCACTAGGAGAAGGACTGCCAGCACATCCCCAATTCCCTGAACAACCGATCCCAAAGCGGTGTTCAATTGTTACCCATTGTCTTAGTTCCTTTATTTGACTGCTCCTCTTGCATTAGTAATCTATCCGATTGTGAGCAGTAGCTGTGCCAACGGTGGCACTAAGCCCCGAAGTAGGACACTAGAGCGGGATCGCCCCTTTCGCCATGGCCAGTACGTGGCTGGATAGAGTAGTAAGACCCGGCGCTCACATTATTAGCGGTACGCGACGAGCGTACGTCACATATATTTGAAATTGACAAACATCAATTTTTAGGAAATGCATATTTACATGTATACATATTTATTTACGTATTTTCAAAACACATTTATAATATTTATGGTATGACTTGAGACGTCTAGCAACAAGGAATGAAGTGTACGTTATCAAGCGAGATTTTCTGGCTAAAACTGCGATGGTATGCTAAACTACTCAGCTGGCTAAATGGTCTTCATTTTGTCTATATGTAAATGCGTCAGATATAGATCTATGTACGTCTGTGCCATCTATTAATTGTTTCAACCTACATTTGGGGACAAACAATACGAATGAATTTCTTTATGAAGTGGCACTGCTACTGCACTCCTGGTAGCAAATGTAGGAGTTGTTAGGCCATTGTGGGAGTTGTTAGACTTTAAAATCCACTTTGATTGGTCTAATATGAAATGCCAGGTTTGCTGTACAGATGAGTGGAGCTGATTAACATAGGCAGATTTGTTCACACATGAATACAGTTTCTTGACATGCTGCCACACATGAATACAGTTGGTTGACATGCATCCACACTTCATTGTTGAAGTGCAAGACTTCACACATTACACAATCAACTTCTGTTGGGATTAAGAAAATGAATTGCAATAGCTCAATCAGTGTCAACCCAAATGTAAACAAATCAATGTAAACAGAAACCATGTGGACTAAAGAAATACTGAAGGTGTCTGCACAATCTAAAGGCCTTATGATTCGCTACGATAGTCCTGATCTAGTGCAGACAATCAACATCGTCTAAGCCAAAAGGATATATATAACTTTGAGCACCCCCGAAATTGGTAGCACCACAGTAAGGATAGATACAAGTAACAGTCTATGGGAGCAAAAAGTGTGCTTGTATCATAAACCAGTAATGCATGAAAGGAAGGTCTAGGTTAAGAACTTTTGAATTGCAGCATGAAATAATATTGATTCAAATTACACATTTTTCAACATGTAATACTCGCATCATGAATGCTTCCAAAAATAAATACATAGATGCTGTAAAATCTACTTTGGGCGCAGTGAACTTCTGTCATCCAGGTACTAATTTTCAATCACCAAATTGACCTATACCCTTTTATTTTGTACTCCATAGGGTGAACCTACTTTAATCCAAATAGGTTTATCACAAAATAACGGTGAGTTCGCCCAATGCAGATTTTACTGCATGTAGATCGACATCTGCAAAATAAATAATATATAATTTCTTCAAAGAATGCAATAAAAATTCTCTACAATGAGCTGGAAAAAAAGCAACCCCTATGCCGGGGATAAAGCAGGTACCGCTTGCTGTTACCAGGGTGGAGGACCTAAATCTCTAAATGCCAAAGTAGCCATATGCAATTTCATAATGACAGACCGGAAGTTCCATAGGCACAATGGTAAAATGGTGACAGTATATTGAGTCAGGGCAATTTTCAAGTTTTGGACCAATTATCTGTGCCATCTTAAGATATTACTGAAAAAGTAAACAAGAAGACATAGAGTAGTCTTTTAATTATGTCTTGCCATCTTTATTTTTCTGAAATAATGTAAAATAATTGTATAAAGTGGTCCAAACTAGATACAATCATGATCAGTAATATAATTCCATAATGACAGTTTCTATATTTTACCATTGTGCCTTTGGAACTTCCAGTCTGTCATTATGAAATTGCATACAGCTACTTGAGCATTACAAAATTAAGGTCCTCCACCTGGTTACTAATCAGCACCTGCTTTTTAACATGATCGATCATATCAGTGGATTTTATTCTAGTAATGATATGCAGACATGCATGATCAGCAAGAAACACATGGGTTTTTTTGGTAAACATAAACCAACGGAAAAAGAATCATGGGGTGGGATCGGATCAGGATTGGTTAACCTGATTAGGACTTATTCGACAAGCAGATCATGATTTGTGACCAGTTGCCATTGATTTTCCCCATAGACAAATTTTAGCACAGTTTTGTGGTTAAATGTAAGTGTGTTGTGACCTCTACTATACTTTGATTGGATCTAAAGCATCACAGGTCCAACTGAAACATAATATAGATCACTACACACTTACATTCAACCACAAAACTGTGCTAAAATTTATCTATGGGGGAAATCAATGGCAACTGGTCACAAATCAAGATCCACTTGTTGAATAAGTCCTAATCAGGCAAACAAATCCCAATCCGATCCCACCCCCTGAGAATGCTAACTAGCCAGTAACAGTGTGGGGAATCTGCACTCGATTTATTCCTCTTTTGTGATTTATTCCACTCCTGGATGATGATTTCTCCACAAATGGATGAAAGATTAAATTAAATGTTTTGACAATTAATGTTTACACTACATTTTCATGTGAAAAACAGCAAAATACAGTATGATATTAATAGCCAGCATAAGAAGGACAGGGTAAGACCAAAATAAAACCAAATAATAACAATTTGTTGGCAATATCATGAAATCAAAATCATGGTTCAAAAATCATGCTCCAAAATATTCAACCAGATGTTTCTTTGAAATGAAGCCTGTACAGAGACAACTCTTTGAGTACATTTTCTTGAAATATGAAGCAATTATTACTATTAGTTGTGGAAATATGACTTATTAAAAAATAGCTGTACATATACATATTTTGTCTAAACCAAATCACCTTCATAACCCCAAATTTAGCGAGTTTTAATAACCATTTTTGACAACTTTTTTGTTTTTTCTCCTAAACCTTTGATAGAACTCTATGAACTCTAGTCTTAGAACACAATCTGTTTATTTCATATTTACTTTTATATTTGTTATGTAGTTACAGTACCAAGGATAGTTTTGTTCAAGAAAGGAGGGAGATGTTAAAGGATCACTCAACATCCCACCAGGGGTGCTACAGGCTTCCCACCTCACACTTGCAGCTGCAACCATGTGACAGTCTGCAGGCTATCCTATTGGTTATTTAGAGTCATGTGTAGCATTATTTGTAACTGCCATAGTTAGTTCAAACTGCACCTTCCTAGAGTTAAGACATATTCTGTAGACACAAATAGACACATAGACACAAATGTATTATACAATACATTGCATACATTTATTATAGAATAAATGTATTATAGAATAAACTGATTTCTCCAAACTAAAAAGACAAGTGTCCTAGTCTTTTTACATGGTGTCAGAAGTCCCAAAGCAAGAAGGAGAAGCAACAGACAGTCAGCAGACCATCAGGAGAATCACACAAGTGAAAACTCCAGCTTCAGCAATAACGAACTCACAACAGGGGCAGAGGCAATAGTCACAAGACTCAATCTCAGAACTCCAGGAGGAGAGGCAAGAGTCTCAGAACTCCACAACACAACTGAAAGGGAGAGGCAATAGTCTCAGAACCCAAGAAAGAGAGGCAACAGTCTCAGAATTCCACAGCAAGACAAAGCCAGAAAGGAGGAGAGGCAGGAGTCTCAAAACTCCATGGCAACTTCAAGTAAGTGAAAGCACTTGAGCAATATTATCCACAAATATAACAACCAGAGTCTAACATGGCACAGCAAGGATTTGTTCAAGGCCCCTCAATGGACTGGACTGAGGATGAAGACTTACACAAGAGATACAAGGACTGGCAGGATGAAGTAAACTTACTCCTGTCTGCTCCACTCAGTGCACATTCCAAGGCAGTCAAAGCAAACTATATCCTAATCTGGGCAGGGAAAACAGCCAGAACATACTTGAAGTCACAGGGTATGGACTTAAAGGAGCCAAAGACAACACTTACAGCCTTAGAAGACTGGATGAGGCTGAAGTGCAATGAGATAGCAGCTTTCACAAGATTACGCTCATTAGTTCAAGACTCCAAGAGTCTATCAGAGTTCCTACAAGAGGCCTGGACACTGGTTGAGGCATATGGATACACAGCAGACAAGGACAGACTGCTCAGAGATGTGATGGTCTCAGGTGTAAAATCTCCTTTGGCCTACCAGAGGTGCATAGCCAAAGGATCAGAACTCTCACTCAAAGACTCCATTAGAATATGCCAGTCTGAAGACTCCACCAGGAGACAAGTTGAAGCATTGCGCCCAGACCTCAGAAAGACAAAAAGCCCAGAATCAACTGAAGTCCACAAACTAGGGTATCAAGGCAAGCAATCAATGTATCATCAGCCTTTAAACCTTAGTCCCAGAAGGCAATCCTGTTACTGTTGTGGCACAACACCATCACACCCCAAATCCAAATGTCCAGCCAGGGATGTAGTCTGTCAAGCCTGCAGCAAGACTGGACACTATGAAAGAGTGTGCCATTCAAAGAAGACTGTCAAACACTTACAGACTTACCAAGCAGAGTCTATGCCAGAAGACAATTCACACAGTCCAGATCCTGAGTACACCTCACCGTACTTCACATCTCAAACAGAGGTAAGACAAAAAGCCTTATGCCACATGTTGAAAACTGTGCCAGTCTCAAGACTGCAGGCACCAGAGCCAGAAGAGCACATACGACCACTCTGGGTCTCACACTCCCAGAACTCTCCCATTCATCAGATAGAGTGCAAAGTGGACACTGGTGCAGGCTGCAATGTACTGCCACTATACAAAGCCAAAGAACTCTTCAAGGAATGACTAGACCTGGAACCTGCAACAGTCTCCATACAGGCATATGGTGGACAAACTGTCAAATGTTTAGGATCATACATAGTCTACATGCACACTGCCAGTCAAGTCTTCAAAGTCAGATGCCATGTCACCGACACAAGGGGACACCTCATACTAGGCAGAGACCAAGCCAAGCTTATGCAGTATGTAGACTATCCGAGGATACACCCACCAGCATTGTTGTCCCAAGTTTATTCTATAATAAACGAATCAGTCACCTCAAGTGTATTATATAATATACAAATGGTACAGTCACCACAAAGTGAGTATTACATAACAAACAAACCGATACCATCACGGCAAAAACCTGTACATGTAGTCCACACACAGCTGGACTATCCTCAAACCAGACAACCAGGTCCCAACAGTACAAAGGCTGTCACACAAAAGCAAGCAGATCACACCAGCCAACCCAAGCACCCAACAGTACAATGGCAGAAAACTTATATAGTATTTAAAGGAAAAGAGCACAGCCTACCCACTACAAAGGACTATATTCTCAAGGAATATGCAGATGTATTCAAAGGCATTGGAACTCTACTATGAGGACCATATCATGTAAGACTGAAACAGTCCTACACACCAAAACAACACCCCCCATGATCAGTGCCCTTGGGAATGCAATCAGCCTACAAAGCAGAACTGGAGAGGTTGACAAGAGAAGGTGTCATCACAGAAGTACATGAACACAAAGAGTGGATTAACTCAATCATGCCAGTCATGAAATCTGATGGCAGTCTGAGACTATGCCTTGACCCAAAAGACCTAAACAAAGCAATTGAGTGAAACCAGTGATACAGCAGAACCATTGATGACATCCTCCCAGAACTGGCACAATCTAGGTACTTCACTCTTGATGACGCCATGTCAGGATACTGGCATGTACCACTAGATTTACCAAGCAGTCTACTCACAACTTTCAACACGCTGTGGGGTAAATTCAGATGGCTCAGATTCCCCTTTGGACCAAAGGTAGCCAGTGATGTATTCCAAGAAAGACTAGACAATGTCTTAAGAATATTGGAGGGATTTAATGGCATAGCTGATGACATATTAACACATGGCAAAACTGAGATCAAACATGATGGTAGGCTACTCATTCTATTCAAAACTGCAAGACTAAACAACATAACCCTAAATCCCAAGAAGATGCAGTTTAAGTCTACCGACTGCAAGTTCTTTGGACACAGATTAACACCCAAAGGGATCAAACCAGACCCAGAAAAAGTGGAGGCCATAACGAACATGAGGCCCCCACAGACTATACAAGCTCTACAGAGCTTCCTTGGCATGGTAAACTACCTGATGCCATTTTTCCCAGTACTCACAGAATTAACAGAGCCACTACAAAGATTGTGCAAACAAAAAACAGTGTGGGCATGGGAGTCTGAACAACAGAGTGCATTTGATATTATAAAACACCACATCACGACTCTACCAGTCTTAGTTTACTTTGATAAAACAAAGCCCCATGTTATACAGACTAATGCATCCAAAGTCAGTCTAGGAGCAGTGTTACTACAAGAGTCTCAACCAGTAGTCTATACGTCCAGAGCTCTATTAGAAACTGAACAGTGATACTCCAACATAGAGTGGGAATTATTGAGTGTGGTCTTAAGACTTGAAAGACTGCACCACAACACATATGGGCAAACTGCCACAGTTGAAACTGACCATGAACCACTAACCAGCATATGGAAAAAATCAATTGCATTAGCCAGCCCAAGACTACAAAGACTACTCCTCAGATTAGCACAGTATGATGTGGATATCAGATACCTAAAAGACAAGGAAAATGTCGTAGCTGATGCACTGTCCCGGGTGTGCCCACTCACAGTACAACCAACAGACTTGGAAGGCTATACACACAGTATTGAGACTATACCAGTCAATCTCATCACATGCACAACACCTGTCAGTCTGCCAAGACTGCAAGAATTGTGTGAAGCCACATTAAAAGATCTGACACTAGTTGAACTCCAGAGAATTGTCCATGACAGTCTGAGAGACAAGAGACTCTTCAAGTGTTGCACATTGGACACTATGCAGCAGACAAAATGCAACTAAGGGCCAGGGAAGCAGTCTACTGGCCAGGCATAAATGACAATGTTAAGACTGTGCATGAGAGATGCCACATCTGTGCCACACATGGCAAGTCTCAACCAAGAGAGACTATACATACACACAAAGTACCCAAAATTCCATGGGACTATCTAGCCACAAACATCTTTGAGTTGAACAATACACACTACCTACAGATAGTAGACTACTTCAGCAGATTTCCAGTGCTCAGGAAACTCAGCAGTATGACATCCAAAGTCATCATAAAATATTTCAAAGAAGTATTTGCAGAGTTTGGCACACTGAAGACCATCATTTCAGATGGTGGATGACAGTTCACATCCCAGGAGTTCAAGGACTTTTTCAGTAAATGGCAAATAGAACACAGGGTATCCAGCCCACAATATCCACAATCAAATAGACTGGCAGAGAGATTTGTACAGACTGTCAGTGCCTCACTCAAAAAGACCTTAGCAGCAGGGGAGGATGTAGAAATGGCACTGCTCATGTACAGGACAACACCACTAAATCACAGTCTCCCATCACCAGCAGAATTACTCACCTCAAGGAAATACAGAGCAGCTCTCCCCACAAGACTTGATACAGTCTCCAGCACAAAGAAGCCAGAGACTGGCTATGCTTGAGCTCAAACAGAAACAAGAGTTTGCTCACAACAAATCAGCCAGAGACTTACCTAGTCAAAGTGCCAAACAAGCAGTGTATGTCCAGCTGGATCCCAACAAAAACACATGGACACCAGCTACAGTCCTACAGACTGCAGGAGTCACAGGTAGATCATACCTAGTCAAGACTACAACTGGTTGTGAATACATTCGAAACAGATGGTTCATCAAACCCAGATACACTAAAACTAGGACAATCTCAAGGCCAGAACTCAACGAGCATCATAAGAGACCATCCAGAGTGACACAGAAGCCAGATAGACTCATAAATACTATCTAAGCTTACAGATGCTGTTGATAGAACTCGACAAACTCTAGTCTTAGAATGCAATTAGTTTATTTCATATTTACTTTTGTATTTGTTATGTAATTGTAGTACCAAGGAAAGTTTTGTTCAAGAAAGGAGGGAGATGTTAAAGGATCTCTCAACATCCCGCCAGGGGTGCTGCAAGCTTCCTGCCTCACACTTGCAGCCGCAACCACGTGACAGTCTACAGACTATCCTATTGGTTATTTAGTCATGCATAGCATTATTGTAACCACCATAGTCAGTTCAAACTGCAGCTTCTTAGAGTTAAGATGTATTCTGTATTACGTGTACATAGACACAAATGTTTCATATAACACATTGCATACATTTATTATAGAATAAATGTATTATGGAATAAATGAATATCTCCAAACTAAAAAGACAAGTGTCCTAGTCTTTTTACAAACTCCTCCCAGATGAACTCGCTGAAGAGTATTCAAACAAGAAAGCCTTCCAATCAAAGGCCAAACTGCCTGCTTTGCAGATAGTCATTAAAATGCAAATAGTAACTAAAATGCAAATAGTTATTAAAACATGAAAAAAGTACAAAAATCTAGAAATTTGACCTTCAAATGATATTGACCTTCAGATAACCTTGACCTATATCTTGACCTTGACCTCATTTACTTGACTCAAACATCATAATGTGTGATATTAGTAGACAACACTAAAAATGTTGACAATTTTTATTGATGTGATCTTGAACTTGACCCAATGACCTTGAATCTCAAACTTGACCTAGATATTATGAAGCTGTACTACCATACCAAAAATGAAGTTCCTAGTTCAAGCGGTTCAAAAGTTATAGCCCGGACAGACAGACACACACACACACAGACACGACTGAAAACATTACCTTGCCGCATACGCGGGCGGTAATAACATAGCAGCTACACACTGTGACAGGCATGTCTGATTCAGTGCCCCAACCTAAGGAAATACACATTATTTCTGCATAATTTACCTTATCACAGACACTTTTATGCCTTTCATTTAACACACACAATTGCCTCGGATCGGATCAGAGTGTTTATAACTAAGGATAATTATGTCTTTATTTTTGACACTTTTGTAGGAAGAACCTATCAAAGGTTTCAGGGTTGGGGAACACCTCGAATACATGCAACAGTTGGAAAAGAAGTACAGAAAGACGATCCTGAGCGATATGTGGAATATATCAAAACCTTAACTCTGGAAGACGTTGCGGACAACACAAAGCACAAATTGTGATTTTTATCGGAAAATTTAAGCAAGATATTGTGCTTGATAGAGACATTGTGAAAGGAAAAATAATCACAGATGGCGGGATTAAAATTTACCATTTTTGCGGACTTTTATGTCGGTTGTTGAATCACTGTAAAAAGGTTTATTCCAACGTTTGATTAAGAATAATAAAGTTGATAACAGTAATAAATTCGGTCTCAAAAAGATTTTCCACCAAATACTTACATTTTTACCATTCTAGTTGCTTCATTACATTCAAATGTGGTCGGTCAATTCGCTGTATCTTTACATGCAAACAATTAAATTCAAGCAAAAAGTTACCCAAGATTAAATCAAATATAATGGAAAATCATGTGATCTAGGAAAGATTTATGAAATTCTTGTGTCTACAGGTCTTGAGTTTGCCAATATTATTCCTTTTCCGATTCTGTTTGTTAGAATGTATACAAAATGAATGCAATAAAACTTCGAGAGGAGTGTTTTCTTTAAATTTGTTAATTTTTTTTTTAAACGATGATTTACGTTTGTCATGGTTCCTCCAATCTGCCCATTCTGCAGTGAGTAATTCTCTTTTAGTCATACATGAATATGATAATGTGCACCCACTGATAAGTGGTGATACAATTGTCACTAATCTTACAGTATAATACTTTTTTACTAACGCCATGGCTAAAAATCGCTTCAAATATCGATACTCAAGACAAAGTGAACTTTTCAAAGTTGTAATAAATAGAAGTGGCCACGGGCAGGGCACAAACCAAGCTGTCAATCTCAAGGAATCCCCGGGAAAGTCCTTGTTTATGACGTCATTTTATGCAGACCAAGAAATGCTCATCCTCCAGCTCCTGCTTCCCATAAGATAATATGCCTGTGTAATATTCTAAAATATTCCATGTAGAATTATTTCTTCTAAGTGGTGCTATTGGCAAGAGGTGTTAATATGATATTGCCATTTTGATTGCATTTCAAAACATTATCGAAACGAGGATAAAATCCTCAGCTACTTCAGGGGAGTATAAGTCTTAAAAAGAAGAGCCATCGTCCATGTTGGTGCCAATTTCCATTTGAAAGTGCCGAAACGGGAGTGTGGAGAAACAAGCAGCATGTTCTCGGTCTGTCGGCGTCATAAAACTCGAGATAAAGGTGTTTTTCGAAGCAGACATGTAGCAAGACATATAAGGTGCTAAATGACATGTTTTAATGCGGATTAAAGCTGTCAGGCATAAAGGAAAACTGGGTTGAAAAATCAGCGCTGTGTGATGTGACAGTCAAGCTGCAGAAAAAGCACATGAAAAGCGGACAAGGAATTTGGTTGCTTTCTGGCACTTTCTTCAATGAAATTTAGGAATAAAACTGGATTATTTTAGCATTTTTACCGTGTGCATCATTGGAACAAGGTTTGATTGTTGTTTGTTATGGATATATTATGACAGTAAGTGAATTATTTTGTGCATAAAAGGCGCCTGCAAGTGCAGTGAATTTTCCTTCTGTGGCTGCATCAGTGCAAGGGAATTTCAATCAATGATGCTATCTGGAAAAATGGCTGCCAACAGACTCTTCCCCTTATTCTGTGGGTATATACTCTACATATCTCTACTTGTACAGTTGAGTAGTGCATTAAATATAAATCGAGCTCTTGTGCCTCATACTGCTAGGCCTGGTTTTGTGGTTTCATCTTTAGCTTATTGGGGGCAAACTTTTCGGATGGATACCTCTCACAAAGGAGAAGTTGCAAAGCATTTTTCAGTTCTTACAAATGGTGATGTGATAACAAATTCTGACATCTCTGAATTGTTGGGCCAGAAAGTTGACTTGATTATCAACAGTGAACTTGCTTCAGAGAGCTGGGCAGACACAGTAAGCTTAAAAGTTCAGGATGGGAATGAAATTCTCCTTTTCCCCCTACAGTATTACCAAGGCCATATCATGGAAAATAAAGTCCCTCATGTAAATGTCCAAGGACTTGAAAATCTACATGCAAAAATTGAGAACGACCCGACCAAAGTTGTTCATTACAAACTGACAAGCAAAGGTCATAAATCATTCAAGCTCAAGAAGAATAAGATGAATGGCATTGAACATGTTAAGGTGATATCCAAAGAAACCCTTGATCGAGAAGAAAAGCACAAGCATGTGCTGACAATCAAAGCTTACACCGATAGCAATGAAGATCTCTCAGCTTTTGCTCAAGTGACCATCTACGTTGACGATGAAAATGATAATGTTCCGAAGTTTGAACAGTCTCACTACCACACAACAATAAGTGACACAACCCCAGCACTGACCACCGTCCTAAGGGTCAAGGCCGTTGATCCAGATGATAGTAGAATAAAGTATGTCATGAACCCGAATGCTGTATTCAGTATTGAGCCGGTCAAAGGAGAAATTATTTTGAAATCGAGAAAAGCACTCAAAGCTCAGAGCTACAAGCTGAAGGTCTATGCTGAAGATGAAGATGGAAAGACCAGCGAAGCAGCCACTGTCCATATTGAGGTGGAAAGTGAGGAGAAAAAGAAACAAGAAAAAGACAAGTATCTCAGCTACGAACCAGTATTTGAGCCCTTTGTGGACAGTATGGCAGGAAATCATCACCACTCAAGATACAAGAGAGAAACGAGATCAGCCAAGGAGTTCGAGGTCCCGGAAAGCATGGTCGGCGAGTTAATTCGTCTGTCGGAAAATCTGAACGAAAGGTTTTCATTCAAAGATCCAGCTCCACCAAATCTTGAAATTAATCGTTTCACGGGAGCAGTTCGATTGAAGGATGGCAACAGATTAGACTTTGAAGAAGAGGATGAGATTTCGTTCACCGTTCTTGTATCGAGGGATGACAGCCCAGGATCTGGTATGTACAGTATTCTATTCGTTCTTTTGCAACTGGTGAGAACTGTTTCCGCAAATGAAACTACTTTAAGAAAAGGGGTGCATTATTCTTATTTTATGTTGTTTGACATTATGACAAATTGTAAGTTGATCCGTTGGGTACTGTTCCTAAGTAACATCGAAATTCATCCATAATACAGAACTGATTGATTAATTTCCAATTGGTCTTCGGGTGTTCAGATAAGACTTTGTGTCACAATATTGGTTAAATGTATTCCAAAGGGGATTGAACCTTAGAAGATTCCGTCAAAGAACAAAATTGCAATATTCTTATATTAAGAAGAACTTGAAAGTATGCAGATATGTTAAGGGGGGCCCAAGTAATCTTTTTGGGTGATTTCCGACTGGAGCTAATCCTGATAAGCCGTTCCTGGGTTAGCTAAGGATAAAAAACTGTTTTGAATGTTTACAAAGTTCCCATCTTTTGCACAAATATTTAAGTTTACATGCTAAATAGGTGGTTTCACATGTTAACAAACAAACCTGCTTGACACACAGACATAAATACGATAGGGGCACAACCAATACGAAAATCAGCTGTCAAGTGTCACACTTGACTGACCGCACTTCACACTGTAAACGTGTTCCGACACTAATGCGTGTAATTTTGATGACTATCTGTGCTACTTTCAGGGTATTATTTCTGTAAACATTTGCTTACGCAAGTTTGAAAATGAAAAGAAATTTCAAATTGCATGCAAGTGAACATTCCAGTAGTGTTACGAAAAAATCTCTGGTTACTTTAATTGTCTTATATTTGGTTAAGATGTGACCTCCAGGTACTTATATATTTTGCACAGTTATGATGTTTAATTCCTTTTCCGTCTTCCTGGATTGTTTAGTTAATTCGTTAAGTATATGTAAACCAAAGTAATTTCATGCGAATTTTCCATTGTTACCGTTGTATGCAAATACATGTAAATTTATTATAATAGAAAGGCTTGTAAATTGTACATTGGGTACTCGCCCAAGTACATGCATATTTCATATTGTTTTGACATTTAACGTAATCTAAACAATTGCAAATGTCAACAAAGCAAACAATTATGCTTTCAATTAATATCAGCGATGGCCGAGTGTAATGTATGCCCCATAGTTAATGAATGATTTATGCATAGAAATGCCGACGGATAATTAGGAAAATCTGGTTCAGCAGAACCTATGTCATGTTCTTTCATGAATATTTTACTCCTTATATTGGGCTCCTGCTTGGAATTTATGGGTGATCGGAGACTTTGTTCGCATAGCTTATTTGATTATTCGATTTCAGCAAGCTGTGTAATAAATATGTGCCAATCGCTTTCCTTTATTTTATTCATGAGACGCGCCCTGTATACTTATATCGAAAACTATATTCGATATTATTCGTAGCCCATTAAAAATGTTACATTCAGACTGGGTCCACGTCTTTCTGTTTGAACGTGATGCCGAAGAGAGCTTGTATTTCAATCCCGTAGAGAACTATTGTAGCTTTAAAAGATTGCGACATTAGGAAATTAAAATCCAGTGAAATTCAGAAGCCGACTTTGAACATGGAATGCAAGCTGTGCCTGCAGGTGTAAGAACTAGCACAAAATGTGTTCAGTTTGATTGACTTTCTCTCCTTCACTGCATATCAAACGAACCAGTTTGCATTCAAAGCAAGTTTAAAAGCGGAGATTAATTTTATTACGCTTATCGGATGGCTCAGAAAAGAATTTAACAGCTTGCTGCCATTGTCTCAGAACATGTTGAAAGCCGACTTAGCAACGGACATCAAAATGCATATCCACATGGCTTCATGACTCATGAATCATGATGCATTTTACTGGTTGATTATCAACTTGATTTCCTCGTCGATTATTACTGAAGTTTTTATTTATTTTCACAAATTGCTTTTCTAACGTTACTTTACTTTACAAGGCTGTTCAGTTTCATTGTTGCCTTAAGATTTAGCAACCAGCGACTTTAAATGATGACTCAACTGACCAAAGTCAGTTACAAATTTATCTAGCCTAGATCTTTGCTGGAAAAAATTGTGTCTCGACTTTGTAATGCTAGCAAATTCAATGTCATGTTGGTTCAAATTATCTCATTCAAGTACCTTATTCACTGATAAGACCAAAAATCCCATTACACAATACATTTGATTTTATCTCGTGCAATGCAAATGTTCTAAATAGGTCTAGAGTGTAGTTAATTGTTGAAACCGACGGAAAATCTGTTACAGCAATTAGCAATAACTATTTTGCTGAAAGAACCATACACAAAAACACACGTGCCACTTGTACGTTTCAAAGGTAAAGGAATTTAATTGGAAAATATTATTCAACATATTCCTTATTTTAAAGGTCCGTTTTACGGAGTTTAAAAAGTGTTCAATTGAAGCATCTGTCGCGCAATTAAACAGCATGTAACAACAGTGAAAGACGAGATTTCATGATAAATCTAACTCACGAACAGATATTTTACAAAAACCGAAGGGCCTTGTGATATGATACATGTATTCGGCATGTTTAAAATGGCGAAACAATGGTTTTGTTGTCGAACTCCGAAGGAGATTTCGGGTGCTCTGTTCAGAACATGTACAAAGAAACTCTTTTGGCTGTATTGAATTTGATATGCAACCTTTGATCGTTGTCTATGTACTAACTCGACCAAATAAAGAAGTGCCTGGTGTCTTACTGAGTGCTAACGGCAGAGAAATATGAAATTCAAAAGTGTTATTCTTTGTTAGATAACGTTCTTCTTACTCATCTGCTTTTGAATAAATATCTATGGGACCAGAAAAGCAGGTGCTTGTCGAAAATATTCATTCAGGGCGGAAATATGTTCCTGACGTTAGACATCTGCGTGTAGTTTAAAATGATTTAGGTTTCTTCGTGTTAATGATGTATAACTAAAATCTTTCTCATGTAAGGTTTTAAAACGGGAATTCTGAGCACCTTGGAAAAAAGGTCATTCAAGACTTTTATGTTGTTAAGATTATCACATTTCTTCCCATTGTTGAATAAGGAAGTCCTTGTACTTATAATTGCATGCTCACCAACATTAGAAACATGTCTTCTCGGCTTCATTTACAGAACCCGGGGATGATAGCTCAAAATTTTAGGCAGCTGGCTACACCAAAGTTTGCAAAAAACTTTGTAAATTAAGTCCGAGGTATGGATTTCTGGTATTGAACTTTGTACAAGAGGTCAAACGCAACACGCAAATGCATTGCTTGTTAAACTTGTATCATTTCAGGGCCAACGTTTATAAAGGGTCTCCTTTAATGGGCATAATGTAGAGTCATTACTGAACAAAGCTTTTTGGTGTAAAAGTTTAGATGTTTTCATGTTTTGAGTCACCAAGGGTGAAAATTGCTTTCAGTTTGTTAAATTTAAGATACTTCCTTTCAATATACTAATGGCCTCATTAACATTCCCAGTCCAATTTTATATGACCATAGGTACTGTAAAATTTAAACTGGCCACATTCAATTGTATTTTTAACTGTTTCTGTTTTGTACAAATTTGGTATTTGTCAAGTACGAGATTTCTATTTAATGCTGTGTTGGGTTTTAGATTTGGATGTTTGCTTTTAATACAACACCTGATTGAGAAGAAAACGCTATCATATTTATATTTGTACAAATGTGATGAGCATATTAATTAATTCCGACCTGTCACATCAATTCTTTGTGAAATATGATTACATGTACATTCACATTGCTTTCGACACACTGAAACGCATTTGCAAATTGGTTTACAACTGCAGCTGTTTTTGTAACATAACTGGGTTCATTTATCTTACTTTTTAAACTACCATGTATGTAAGATGGTCAATAACATCTTTATTGCTTTTTCTCTGCGAAAACACGACGCAGACGAACAATTTTTATCACCACTCCCAAATCATGTAAATTTTTATTTCTTCATAAAAACCTGATAGCTTGGCACTTGTTTTGCCTTTGTAATGATGCATTTTTTTCTATTGATTAGCTTATCAGCAGTTGTTTGGAGCATTTTAGAATGCAAATACGATTTCAGGCAGGCAGATAAGGTACCCTTAACTGGGAGGCTGCATGGAATGGGGGGAGGCTCATGAGCACAGCCTTTACCAGTGGCGGATCCAGGATTTCTCGTAGGGGGGGGGCGCCAACCTTGGGGCGCCCCAATTTTTACCCGATTTTAGC
>JBCAUI010057999.1:0-20434 GCA_038406195.1 Haplosyllis anthogorgicola | reverse complement strand
CCCCCCCCCCCCCCCCACCCCACCCCCATCTTGTTGGCCAAACTTTTCTACATTTGGATGCAGTTCTTGACATTTTTAGGCAAAGATTTAAAAAACTAAAATAAGAATCCCCAATTACTCCGATGGTGGGTCTGTTGTACTTAGAACTAAAAAAGAAGGATGAAGCAGGGCAGGGAGGGATATGCGCCATAATGACCCACAAAAGGAGCTGCTGCAGATACGGTTAATACAACAGCGTAAGTGCCTCCTCATACTAAACATGATTGATAAACCTCATCTACGTGTCATTATGGAATCACATGCTGCGAGCATCTGTGTTGTAAATTCACAGGATTTTCCCCTTTAAATGTAAATCTCAATGCGACTTTTAATATTTCGCTTTTTATTCCATGAAGGTGTTGAGAACAATAGTTGGATGCCATTGTTTTTCAAATACGGTTTCTGAGTAATATTATTTGAGTAATTTACGTTACACGTTTATCGGAAGAGTTCAGAAAATACGTCGTATACGAGAACAGCGAACGTTACGCGTACAATACGTTATGACGTAATGACGCTAGAAACAGTGTTGTCTCATTCGAATGACTGACAACTATGTAAGGTATTGTAAAGTCGTTGTTTCAATTTATTATTAATAAAAATGTGCATAACAAAAACACTAACATTACATTTATGGCATTTCTGTAATCTGAATATTAAAGGACAGTTTTAAATTCCCATATTTGGCGTGATGTCGTGTTATTCCATTTATGGTAAGAATTAAGCTGGAAGAGAAATGCTGAAAAACGGCCAAATCCGAATCGTAAAATTGCAGGAGGCCGACCAGTAGCACTCAGTAATATTGGACCAGAATGGTTCAGTGGTTGGTAATGGTTCTTGCATATCATTGACACATAATGTAATCCCTGACAGAACTTCACTTAAAGCTGATCCACTAAATCAATTGAGTTTCTGCTACAGAAGGCACTTTGTCCTGCTGCTGCAGGCAGATCCAAATAAATAGTATTGCTGTCAGTGCTCAACACAAGGCACTGTTCATATTGTTAGTTCATTGCCCATTGGCTCAGCATATTTTTATCTTTGAAAGTATGTCCTGATTACCTTCATCTCACTTTATACCAGTTGCATTCTTGTATCTTCAAATATGTGTAAGGGACACCAAGATCAAATCATGATATACATCATCTTGCAGAAGGGCCACATTGACCATTTCAAATGTTCACAAAAATTGTCAATATATCAGCAATTTTTCCTTTGATGGTATATTGTGACTGCCTTTATGTAAATTTATATCTGCTGTATTCTTGCATATTCAAGTATGAAAATGTGAAAAGAACACCATGACCAAATCATGATATTCATCAGCAATACATCATCTCACAAAAGATCCATACTGACCATATTTGACCATTTCAAAAATAAAATGCAATGTACTACTGTGGGATCTTCTTTTATAAACTATGTCACTGTAACATTGAACAGGAAATGGTGGAATATCAATTACAGGCGGGGTTGCCTATAGAATTACAACACAATGTAACCAACACAGCTTCACACAATAACAACCTCAATCCCATTGTGGAAATGCAATGATGGAAATGTGATCATCTGCTGAATGCATGCCACAGTATGCAGATGCATACATAGCCTTATGAGCTCTTATGATCCTCAATCAATACAACAAAAGGCCATTAAGAGATATTAGTGCTTATCATGCACGAGTGTGAGGGCTTCATGTGTTTGCAGGTTCCCAATGCTTTGTACTTTGACCCCATTACAATATATCTTTTTCAATGACTATTATGAAAATTGTTTGCGAATGTTGTTTATTGAAATGATCATGCTGGCACGTCAGCAAAGATTTCACGACATTGATAGACTTGTTTACATAATGGTTTATCTAATGTGTACACATTTGATATTTCGTGCGAGTATCAGACCCATGGATTTCCAATTTTCAAATACTTAATTCTTGAACCCAATATAATAATGTTTCTTTTTCCAAGAATATCATGAAAATTATTATTTTCAATATTGTAAATGAAATGCTTATTCTAGCAAACAAACATTTTTTACATTGATAAGACATTTTATACAGTTGTTGATCCAATAAACTCTTGATTGTATAGTTTTGATAGTGCCTGTGGGACTCAGATCCATATACAGATAAGTCAAATAATTGTTTACCAATATCAAGAGGCAATGTTTGATGCAGCAAATGAGCAACACATCTGGTCAATTTAGTGTAGATAGAACACAGTCCTAAATAAGCCTAGCTTCCCCAATATGTCTCTCAGTTGCATGCAGAGCACCAGCTTAGTCCTCTCAATATTTAATCCAGTAGGCAGCCATGTGGTGTCCATGCTAGGGTCCTGTTATATCCCTATATCTCTCTGCAGGGCTTAGAACAGTCTCTCTGCATGACATGATGAAGATTGACTACCTAAGCCTGGATGTCCATGTATATTTCCCCTGAATGTAAAGAGCACAATTGGGATACATGTAAGATATGGCAACAGTAACAACCAATATGCTGGTCAACACCAAGCCTGTCAAGATGAATTGCTTTTCCTTAGTCTCCAACTTCCAACACATATTTCTCCTAATTGAATACAAAAGAAAGTGCTAAGACAGTATTTCTTTGTCCAGACATGGACACAGGGAAAAAATAGACAAAACAGATTGGTTGCAAATTACAGCTTTTGTAGCATGTGTCCATGTTTACACAATGTGACAATATCATAGGTTTCATTTATGCCTTGGGAAACAACTTGTGGCAAGATATGTGTCATAAACATGCAGCAGTTCCCAGAAGAATTACCTAATGAGAAAGACAAAAATAGCTTCCAAGATCTCTTGTGTCACTGTGTAAGAAATTAATTCTGTCAGTTTTTAGCATTTGTTTATTAATTGTTTGTTATGAACAAAAACAGCAACAGAATCAGGTTGAACTATGATTCAAATGGGAATTCAATGTGGGAATGTTGCTCTGGAAGCATTTTGATACATTGATTGGGAAGCACTGCTACAAGTGGTGCTCTCCAACATGCTGAAGATGGGTCAGATTGTAAGATAGTCAACATCTGTCCAAAAGAGTGCCTGCTTGATGTTGAAAATTATATTGGTTAAAGCTGACCGAAAAAATCATGTCCTTCTATTAACAATTTACTATCGCTGTAGCCTGTACTGGAACATTTGCAAAACGAGGGCTGACCTGCTGGTGCACTGAGTCTCATGCCATATTTGCCAAGACTAACAGTGAAATACACCTGAGTGTCTGAAATTATCTGAAATGGCTTGAATGTAGTCTGTCCAGCATGACTGTACTCTGTGCAGCTTGACTCTAATCTGCCCAACATGACTCTACTTTGTGCAGCTTTACTCTAATCTGTCCAACATGACTACTCTACGCGGCTTGGCTCTAATCCGTCAGAAAACAACCTAGCCATCTCGTCAATACGGAGAGCCTCAGCCCTCTATCAGGCATGAGGCTCAAAAAGGTCCAGTCTGGTATTGAAGGCAGCTCGGGCTCAGGCCTAATTGTCAATCTTTTAAATCATGTCCACATGCAACACACAAGAAGTGGTTGTATTTGTGCAGTGTGACTGTACACAGGGAAAAGGCAGCACCAATCACTGCAGAACTGTCGCCATTACCAGGGAACTGGTCAGGAAATGTACCACAGAAGTAAGTAGAAGTAGCACTAGTCTGTCAGCACTGAGAAGAGAATAAGATTTATAGGATCTGGAGTTTGGAGAGCTGATGCCATTCCAGGTTTCATTGCTCTCAGAATTGTCAGAGGTAGATGAATTCAAGTTCCTTGAAGTAGTCTTTCTTGAGTGACCACTGAAACTAAAACATGGCCCCTTGTTAAATTTCCAACAAGGCACTTGGAGAAGAACCAGAATCACAAACCATGTAGCTGTCAGAGTCATCAAGAGTTGGTCAAGAAATGTGCTAAAGGTACAAGTGGAACTCTCCTGTGTCTGTCAATAGGAGGAGGTAGGAAGATTGATTGGTTTGGAGGGTAAGGTGTAACAGTTCTTGATACATCTGAATGAAAGGCAGCTTGTCCAACAGTGAGGAATGGCTGTGCTGCTGAAACAGCTGATTGAGAGGTAGTGAAGTAGTCTGGCAACATAATCTACCAGTTCCTGTTTAATCTTATTAGCTGAATGGTTATTTTGTCTGGGAAATACAGATTGATGAATGAATGGTTCTCATTCAGCTTCAATACAACTAAGCTTTTGTACCATTGTACAATGCCTGTTCTTCACACTTGTCTGCATACATAGACCATTTAACAAAAGTCAACGTAATTTGTAGCCTAGTTTGAGTTGATTATCAACGTGCTACTGTTGCTTTAAAGTTTATTATTTATAGTCCATAATTCTTTACAGAAATTGAGCATTTTGCTATGTTATCCGCAGAAATTATGTGCTTAGCATAAATTTGATAAAATAGCCACTTCCTGTTAGCACCATTGTAAGTTGTTTCATGACCTTCGAGGCAGGCTGCATTAAAATTATCCATCAGGATGTATACCGTATATCAAACTTTTCGTTGCAGTGGAACTCCCTTTATCTCTTTGAGCGACAATCAGTCTTCAGACTTAACGCTTAACATGACCACTCACGACCATTTTACTTCCCAGAATTGGGTGGTCATCCAGGGGAAGGTCTACTGTATCCGGATGGTCGTGCAAGGGAAGGTCTACTGTATCCGGGTGGTCGTGCAAGGGAAGGTCTACTGTATCCGGGTGGTCGTCTAAGGGAAGGTCTACTGTATCCGGATGGTCGTGCAAGGGAAGGTCTACTGTATCCGGATGGTCGTCCAAGCGAAGGTCTACTGTATCTTTTTCGTTGAATAAACGTAGCGGGACAGACGTGGCAGGTCTATTTTAGGTAACTGGGATAAAATGTTCCAGAGCAGCAAAGTTTTTGTAGATGTTGTTGTTCTAGTGGGTGGCGCGATCACCTTTAATTTAAATCAATTTACGTTTCCTGTCGGGTTTTTGTCTGTGTGTCGAAACACGATAAGGAAAGTTTTAATCGCGGTGATTAGAGAGTTTAAGCTACACGTGTTACGTCAACTTTTGAAAACTGGAAATCACCAGATTCCACCTTAGGGGCAAACGTAACGTCACGTCACGTAACGTTGCAGGTGAATCAAACTGGCGACGTTACGTTTACGGATGAGGTGGAATCTGGTGATTTCATTTTATGAGACTTCACATAACGGACTGTAACTAGACTATTACAACAGTACGAATACAGGTTGAAGAAAAACGTGTAACTAAACCTCTCTATTTCAAACGTACAGAGTGCAAAAAAGATGCAACTTAATAAACCCTCTATTGGCTTAACAAACACTGTGATAATTCAGAAAAAGTTTAATTAGGAAACACCTTTTTTCGTTACACCACTTCCTTGCATGTGGTTTTACCATTCTTTCTGCGTTGTATCCCTGTGTTGTTCTAACAGAATCCAGATGGCCGTGGATACAGCTCTAAGTGGACTCAGTCTGGATTGAGAGTAACATGTAATGGAGATCTAACATCCTATCCGGTGTAACATACAAGGCCAGGCGTTTTTATTTTCATTCCCAAAATAAAATTAGGGGCCGCAGCGACCAGAAATAAAAAGAAATTGACTTCGCCACACATTGCGCTTCGGATTGAAATTTATGAAAAATCAGCATACAGTATAAACTGTATTTTACGACCACCTAGTTTTAGGACCACCTGTGATCTGTAATCAGAGTCACAGTTTTCACCTACCTGAACCTTTGTTGTGAGACCACATCTTATGCATGACCAAAAATAAAGGTCTTAAAGTGTGGTGGTAAATGACAAGATTCCACTAATTATTTTACGAGAATATGGAAATTTTTCTGCTTTTGGCCTGATTTCTTTTCGATTTAACAATTCCTGATCTTTAACAGCGGCGGCAGACGTAATCTAAAAATCAAGAATGCCTGGCCTTACAGAGATCCAACATCCTATCCGCCTCACATAATCAATACAACAGACTCTATCTCATTGTTGTTTCCACCTTTTTGCACGAAAGTTGTCGTGGCTACTTCAAATAAAAAGTTCCGTCTTTTGCGCTGTAAAAAATTCAGGTTGTTTTGCTACTCATTTCAACGGTAATAGTAGTTGCCCTTCTAATTGCTTACTGTTCGTCAGGTAAGTTATACTGTTTTAATCTGCATAGCTTTGGCGGTGTTCCTGACTGTTGGAGAAAAGTCTAATATGCTGGCTGTTGCCAATTCTTTAATAAACAACATTAACTGAGTGTATATCATACTCAAAGAATGACAATTCCTTTGTTTAGTTTTCCTCTTAAACTTCCAATCTTAAAATTTTAAAAAAAAACCAGAGTAAAAGGCCATACTGTTTGGCTTGATTTACCTTTCAACTTATTTACTTAATTTGAAGGGACATGTCAAACTCATTGTTCTCAGCTGTTCAGGTTCCATGTGGAATTATGATCATTCATAAAGTGATTAGAAAATGTGTCATAAAAGGTGCAAACAAATTAGCTACAAAACAAAGGAGATCCATTTCACAAATTGAGCACCATATTGATATCTTTTTGGCCATTTTTGATGATTTGAAGTGACATGTTTTTCCAGCTATCTTACTAATTATCTTCGCTCTTTCTTCATCAAGGTTTATGAATATTTAATATAATTAGAGAGCTCAAACTACACGTTCTACGTCAACTTGTACGTGTGAGAGAAATTTTAAAATCACCAGATTCCATCTCAGCAGCAAACATAACGCTGCCAAGTAACTCGGCGGCGTTACGTTTGCAGTTGAGGTGGAATCTGGTCATTTCTTGTGACATTTTTCTCAGCACAACTTTACGGTTTAAATCTCTGCGGCGATAACGTAACGCCGAGTAACTCGCCGAGACAGAATCTGGTGATAAAATATGACGTATTTGTTTTGTTTAACATTACAGATAAACTGCATCATTTCTAAATTAACGTTTTCGTACAGGTACGAAGAAATACGTGGCTTGGCCTCTCTATTGTTTCAAGAAGTGCTTTAATTACAATATCATGCAAATTGAACATCACTCTTTTTTAACATGTAAGGACTTCACAGTCTGTGGACTGATCTATTGAAAACACCAATTGAAATTCAAAAATTAAAATGTAATTATTCAGATCAGTTTGAATCACACATAAAAGAAGGTGTAAAATATGCCAGGTTGAATTTCAACACTTCATTTCACAAATATCTTAGCAAAATGACAGAAATTGAAAAACTGTCTGGAAAATATGAAACATTTTCTTGAATGGCTGTTAAATATTTGCTTAATTAAAACATCAGTCTGTGGGATCAAAGCTTAGTGGGACATCGTGGTCCCAACTTGATTTACTCAGAACAATTTGAGCATGAGTTTGTGTCAAATTGCACATATTCAAACATGACTTGGTAAATAATGATTCATTTGAGTGTATGTGCATGACAATTGTTCCCTCACCTAAAGGCTTACAGTGCATGCTTAATCATTGTACATTTCCAGTTGTGTATCTTGCTAGGAAATATGCTGATAAAAACTCTCCAAACATGGAGGAAATTATCATTTACAATTTCCTTTCAAGCATTCCTGCAATACTTTTATGCTGTAGGGTCAAGGCAAGTTGATGACCATAGACACTTCAAGAGTTTTCCAATACAAATAAACTTCAATCAAATCAATTAAACATATCAATCATTATCTTGCAAAAGACCCACTTAAGATATTGGAATCCTTGACAGAACTTCTGAATGAAAGATTGGAAAATAGATAACAAACACTCAATGACACCGATACTTGAAAAACAAATTTATTGGCAGATATTAAACCTGGGATTCCCCATGTAATTGCACTTAATGTTGCAGACAAATTTTAATTTGGTAGTAAAATTGCAACTTAAACTTAATGGTTGCCAAGGTCTTTATAAAGGGCAATTTAGCAATGTTCTCTGGCCCAACCCTTCTCATATACAGAGCCAACATCAAAGCATCCTTCTCCATAGGATACAAGTAGATAGAGCCCCAAGCATCCTAAATAAGGTGTGGATATTACCAATAAAACAGGCCAACAAAGTCATTTTTTACCTTACAAAGGGGCCACATGCCTATTCTCCTGGTATAATAGACCCTTTACAAGGCCATCTGACTGATTTTCCACATTATTGTTCCATTTTTATACCATCTTAAAAATTTCATTTGTACCAATTTTATGAATTAATTTTCTCACTAACTTCAGTACCTCCCATTTTCACAAAATTAAAAGGTGTGAAATTTTAGACTTAAAAGGATGACACAAACAGGGGTTGCACCTCTTTAGGTACCATCCATGGGGCAAACAATGTGCTTCAGTTCTGATAGAATTATTGACAGGCCTAACTGAGGGGTGAAATAAAGGGGTGTCTGTCTGTGATTAAATCATACAAATAATGAGAGATAGTGAGGACAACACCTACTTAGTGATGGGTATTAGTCTCCTGCTGGTTTCCCTTATAGGGTTCTCCCCAGAGAGAGAACTGAGGGATGGAGTGGGTATGAAAGAAGCCATCAGCCCCTCAGCCCCAGGGTGTTGGTACTTCTGGTGCCATCACAGCACAGTGGGACATCCAGGTGACCAAGGTCAGTCGACAATGTCACCCTCATAATGGGTGAAAAAAATTAAATGTATTTTCCCTACGCGGGAATTTATTACTTATGCATTAGCAGTATTTCCCGCAATGACGTGATTTACTTCACTATTTAAAAATAATCTATAAATTTACAGAGCCAAGTGTCACACCATAAAGTAAACTTGGAAATACTGTTACCCTCCGCTGATGTGGAATCTTGTGATTTCATATGAAATATTTTGTTAGCGTCATACAACATTTAAAATTGCGCTTCCTTAAACTTTTTACGTCCAGGACTCAGAAAAACGTGTAACTCGACTTCTCCAGAGGAGGGACTTCGTTATGGCGGGGGTGAGGTCAGGTGAGGTCAGGGTGACATACAGCCCCAGGGGCGTGTGGTTCGACAGACATCTGCTCTACTTACGGACGGACACAATAAACATCCCTGACGATATCATAATCTCACCATGACAACCGTGCAACTACACCAATAAGGATTATAACACAGTTTTCATGCTTTATGTACCTTCAGCACACCTAAACTTTCTTTCTTTTTTTTAAGTTTTGGGGCCACTGGTACCCTCTGTTTCAGACTTTGTGTGACTGTTCATGGGTTTCAAGGACAGGATGAACCTCTAGCTTGCTATGCTATGATCTCCAAAGTCACTTCTAAATTTTATCCCGCTTTCTGCTCTATGTGAGTGTGCACTGTATATGGCTGTAAGCAGGCAGCCAGCCACACTCAAAACTAAACTGGCGAGTCGAAAAATTTAAAGACCACTAAATTTTGAGCAGAAATTTTCAATAAGTCCATCTATTGTAGTACAATCTACGAATTAACGAACTTGTCCATTAAATCATTAGATTTCGGCGCATTTGTATTGTTTCTACAGGAAACTTCACGTTCAATGAGTAGGTTACACACAACACGTTCCACACAGCTCCGCCTCCCGTCTGTACGCAGATTTAATGCGACAGAAACACGGTTAATTAAACGGTTCTGGGATTGAGTGGTTTATGCTGTACGTTCCTGCTTTCTCTCCTAGTTTTATTGGTTTGGTTTTGTACGTGTGTGTATGCGCGTGTGCGTGTGTGCGTGCATTGTTTTCTGTTTTCTCTCTTTGTATCAAGTCTTGATCCGCAAGTTTGCATGGTCGTGCGTGCGTGCGTGCGTGCGTGCGTGCGTGCGTGCTGCCGAGTATTCTGTCTTATTTGTTTCGTTCTCTTTGCATGAAGTTTGCACTGTTAAGAAATAATAGTTGCGTTTCACGTCAACTTGCACGTGCATGACGAATTCTCAAATCACCAGATTTCGCCGCTGAGGTAGAATCTGGTGATTCCACTTGAAGTATTTTCTTCGTTTCACATTGCACTTTTAACTACCCAATTTAAACATGCCTGCATTAATACAAAAACAGTGTGTAGCTTGACATGCCTATTATAAACGTAAAAGCACAGATACGGAGAAAACGTGCAGCTTGCCCTCTCTATTCAGACACACAACAAAACCAGTTCACTTTTTACATCTTGCATTGTTACTGAGGCTGCTGCTGTTACTGTTGGTTTAGTCAGAAGCGCATTTCACACCTTGTTTCACACATAACTGACATGGAGGGTGAAAAGTAGCTAAATTAGATGGTAAAAGTTGTGTGAATGCTGAAAACTTCTGCTGACCCATATCTCTTTAAGTGAGCCATTTTCTCACAAATTTACAGAATAGCTGTAACATTAAGTCTTTCTTCACCTTTTATTGGAGACAAATGGGTGTTACTAAGTTTACTGTTGCCTCTTGTTCAGTTCTTGCACCTTTTTTCCCTTTTGGTACATTTCTCTACTCAGCATATCATGCCCCAGTGGAACTGCATACTTATTTGATATTTTATTATCACTATATTTCTCTAAATATGACAGTTTCAAAACCCAAGGTGTTCCTACATTTGACATGTCTATTTGATTTATGGGTTTCCCTCTGATAACATCAGTGCTTTGTACTTACTGTTATGGGCACTTAGTTCCCACAACACTCCCCAGCTGTTACTTATTAAAATTGATTAAAACTCCCAAATTCTTTGTTGTTCACTGCTGACTTTACACACACAACTTTTTACCAAGCATGGCAGTAGTTTGTGAAATCTATTGTAGTCTTAAGCACCCATTCAGTAATTTTAATATTTCCTAAATGTCTTTGAAATAGGAATCTGCATTGCAATTGTTTGTTTGTACCCTTACTAAGTTCTTTGTGAAAACAATCTGTGGCAGTGAATGTAGAATAAGCCATTATGGCATCATCTGGTATAATTATTACTTTTTATTGTTGTTCTTAATTAGATGTTATGATGACAGAAGCAATAAACCTGACACACAAGTTTTACAGCTGTTGTAAATATAATCTCTTTTATTTTTAAAAGCATGTCAAATCTTTAATTTCAAGTCAAAATCAAACAATAAGAACCAAACAATAAGGAATATATAATTGGTAATGCATTCTTTGCTTAACAGGAAAACTTATCTAAGTTAAGATACAAAACTACAAAAATACAAAAGCATGTCAAATCCCAAATTCAAAAGTCAAAATCAAACAATAATAATGTGTGCAGAGCGCCTCTGAATAAAGAAATATATAATATGGTAAGGCACGTTTTGAAAACTGATTCAAATACAGTAACGATATATAAAACTTTCAACCTCCCATTATTATGAAGAAACTTTGATACCTAAGCAGACATGGTACTAAACATGGTTAAAACCATATGGTTACATTTGGACATTGGGTCATGGCCTTATATTCTATAATTCTGCACTTTGGATTGATATATATGTCATGCTATGATAAATATGGCCATGTTGACTGTTTGATGTGGCAGGTCCATGACAGTTACTAGCTTGATCTACATGCTAACACCACACATAATGTACATAAACACTAACCATTACAAAATGTGAACATTGCATTTCATTGCTCAGGGCTCTCCTTTCACACAGTCCTGTACAAAAGGCCAGAGTGGTGAATTTGGTATTCATACTGTATGGTTGCCATGATGATTTATCCCCATGGTGATGTGTATATGACAGCTAACATTCTGCCAATGCCAAGAAGTCAAACCTATATACAATTCATAACTTGACTGATAGAATTTTTCCCAACAATGCACACAAGTTAAATGTTTTCTATCATACTGCTGCTCAAAAAATAGAACCCTAATAATTCCTGACCTACATTACTGTAAAAAAATAATAGGTCACATCACAATAAATTAGTATGTGTTTCAAATTACAAGCAGAATGATGTTAAATGAAAGGGCGACCATGGACCATGGTTAGGGGTCAGCACTCCAGATGGACCAACCTACATCCGGATGCTTTAAAATTACAGACCACCACCATTACATGCAGTTGGGGCAGGATGCTGGATGAGACAAAAGCCATTGTAGTAATGACCAAAGTACCAGGGTCAGATATCACCCTACCTGGATAAATATGGGTGCTTATTAAATCATTGTCATCTCAATCTCATGCACCATAAATCATAGCAAATCATCCATGAAATATTGCCCGATGTCTATTTGTATAGATCTATTATCTGGGTTGTTATCTGCTATTGTTATGGCTATGTATAATTGATTTATCATAAAGCTTTTAAGTAGTACTTTGTGTGTTCAATAGGCCCCTGTATTTTTGGCTCCTGACCAGCATGTTGTAATTACAGCCCTTCAGATACCAATTACTCTCACAATTAACTATTGAGTGATTAAACTAATTGTTTTATGACAATGTGAAGCACAAAGGACACATCATACAAAACTGATTTCTCTGTATTTATGCACACTCCCATATCATTACATTATTTCAACTATCATTCCTCACTTTTTACTGCACTGCACTGCCTAATGAGCCTGTAACTCATGCTGGACTATTCAAATAATACAGTTATGCTATAATTTACCATTGGGATGTACATGTATGAAAATTAATAGGTTGTTTGATGGTGCATGGGTACTGATCATTGTCATGCAATCTGCCCATTATACTATAGCATTTATTTACCATTGTACCACATACAGTGAGGAGCAATCTGGTGATGTTGGATACTCAATGCAACACAGATCCAAGCACAAACCCATCTACAAACCAAACAAACATCAAAACATTGGTTTTATCTCCCTTTTTATCCTTGTTTACTGGTAATAGTTTTTGCATCATTAGCCCCTTTTTTACTGTTCAATCGTATTTAACATTTTCACAATGTCTAAGTGGGAATATGTGTTTTTTTCGTATCCCGTACAATGCTTGTTCAATAATAACCAAAAAACTTTGCGAAAATGTGTTCGGCTGCCTGTTAACACCCATATACAGTGTACACTCTTACTGAACATAAAGCAGGTGAAATATGAAGTGAATGACTCTGAGGATCAGAGCGCACAAGTTACCAATTCATACTGGCTTTGAAACCCACAAGTAGTCACCCCAAGTCCAAAACAGAGGGTACCAGTGGCCCCATAAAATGGACCTCCGTCCACAAAAATTAAAAACTACATATAAAATTTTCACTCAACAAATCACTTCAATAAAAATAGTTGCATGCTATTACAAGCACATAACCTTCATAGTTTTATGGCAGAAAGATAAATAATTTACAGTATAACTGTTAATATATCCTTTTCAGAGACATAACATCACAGCTAGATTGATACACATAGCTTACATAAGAGAAATATTTACCTCATAGAAACACACAGCAAGGTGTTGGACTGAGACTTACATATTATAACACGTTTATTTCATTTATTACGTTTATTTCAGCCAGTGTAAATAGGTTTGCTTGTAATAAATAGAGAGGTCAAGCTACACGATTTCTCTGTACCTTTACGTAAACGCTTAATAGAGAGGTCAAGTTCCACCTTTTCTCCGAATGTGTAGGTGTACGTTTAAAATAGAGAGAGCAAGCTACACGTTTTTCTATAAACACACGTGTACGTAATGATGTTGCAGTTAAATATATAATGTTAACCACGTAAAGTAGGTCATGTGAAGTCACCAGATTCCACTTCAGCAGCGAACGTCCTGAGACTGAGTTACTCGGCGGCGTTACGTTCGCCGACGGGGTAGAATCTGGTGATTTTAAAATTTTCTCACACGTACATGTTTGCGTTATAGCGAGCAACTTAACCTCTTTGAAGTATCAACCCATTTATTACACACGTAACCGCCAATATAAACAGCTTTAACAAGGTGTCCCGATAAGGAGCACTGACCCTCATGCCTCCCCCGACTCTTTCCTATAATTGTCGGAAAGGGGGAGTCCTAGTCCACGTTTTCCTTACTTTTGACACTGAGTCCAAATCTGCTGAAAATGCATTTCCCCAGTCCGAGGGGGCTGGAGGGGGGTCCTAGCAAACTTTTTGCAATGGCGGCCCAGAACACAAATGTAGATTTCGTCCGATACACAGATCCTCATTGCTGAAAGCATGAGGATCAATAATAAATAGGTGTAATACATCAACTGAGCTGAGATCGAGATCTATTTAAATCGTGCAGGTCTATTAGATACAGTAAGAGTTATATGATCCACAGCTGATCCGTGTGTAGTTGTTTTTACAGTAAGTTACACCTATTGTAAATCACTCTCCGTATAAGTTATTTTTTGTAAATCACTCTGTATATCTGTGTTATTTGTTTTCATTTCACAGAAATAACACGAACAGTTGTGCAGATGTAAATATCTCACTGTAATTACATGAGCGCGGAAAGAGTAAAACATCACATAGTACGTAACGCAATAACCGGAAAAACTCGCGTTTTAAAATCATCTTTCCAACATCGAGCTACAAAATTAGGCCTTATTGTAACTGTAAACAGTAACAATTTGTAAATGTGTGGATTACATTTCCCGGGCTACAACTTTTGAGCACTTGACCTAGAAACTTCATTTTTGGTATGGTGGTACATCTTTACAATATCTAGGTTAAGTTTGAGTACCAAGGTCATTAGGTCATGTTCAAGGTCACAGCACTAAAAATAGGTCCTGATGGACCTGAGCTCATTTGGCATTATCAAAATACTTAGACAATTTAGGTTACAATATCACAGGGATACAAAGTGTCTAGGATCAAATCTCCAATGAAAAATGAAAAAAAGCAAATATGGCTGCCAAGCTAGAAATATAAGTGGCATCAATATAATTTTTATAGGAAATAAAGAGGGTATGTAGATACATATGACTGCAAAATATGAAGTCTGTATCTTTAACTGTGTGTCCAGGAATAAGGTTCAAAGGAAAATACAAATATGGCTGCCAATTTGAGAATAATGGTCACAGCAACATAATTTTTTCTAGGCATTGAGATAGCACATAGATGCATATGTGTATAAGATATGAAGTGTCTATGATCAATAGTGTGCTCAGGGTGATGACAATGACAACGATGACGGACACTTCATGATTCTATAGGTTCTTTGGCATTTTTGCCAAATGAGCCAAAAATGTCCAATTTTGACTGGCATCTGCCAAAATCATATGTTTTAATATTTGTGAACAAAGCACAAGGTCAAGGTCAAATATAGGTCAAGGTCATTAGAAGGTCAATTTAGGTTTTTTTTCAGGAATTTTATCTGTTTTAATGTTTATGGCATTTCAATGACTATTTGCGAAGCGGGTGGTTGGCCTTCGATTGAAAGGCATTCTTGTTGGAAATAGTTTCAGTTTGAATGATTCAAAAAGAAATAATCCAAATGGTTAAAAACCAAAGCCTTGCCGAAAGCTATAATCCAACTCAATGCATCAACTAAAGGGACAAAGCTGAATACGTTTGGACTTCTGTCGCCAACATTAAAGAATTCTTCAGGTTTTTTAATGTTTTGAGGGAAATGCATTTCAGCACATGTAGCCTGCAGCCAGTCTGCCGGTCTAGAGGGGCAGTAAACAGTCTACAGACGGTGAGGGATGAAAGCGCAGGAACCGGAAGAGGTTGGGACCCAAACTTGATACCCGAGATACGCCACCCTACAGGTGTCATACCCAACAGCCATACCCACACACACACACACACACAGGTGTCATACTCAATGCACAGGTATGACCAGACAATCATAACCCGCACACACAGTATCCTATAGGTGTCATACATACACATAGAATTACCCAACACCTCTCAGCTATTCCATTCATCTTCTTGTTCAACCTGTGAAACGGTGTAGGCAACCCAGAGACAGACAGACAGACAGACAGAGAGAGGGGGACAGACAGACAGACAGACAGAGACAGAAGGGGACAGACAGACAGACAGTTTAATTTCTATTCTTGACGTTGCTGGTCTGAAATATTCAATTTAGCAGTTTCTTATCACTTAGGAGAAAACTCCCTTTCTTTCCCAACAATAAGGCGTACAGTGTTTACATCACTACCCACTCTGTAAGGCGTACAGTGTTTACAACAATAAGGCGTACATTTTTTACGCCAACACCTACACTGCTGTGACATCCTCAAGTGGACAATATCAGTGTACACACAAAACCAATTACTTATAACAGAGCGCGGATCTAATTATATCTATTGTGTAGAGTAGCTATACATCGTCCCCATTCTCTACACCGACTGCCTCTGTAAATATTTTTGTGTGGAGAGTGGTTTTCGAGATGTTTGTGAACATCTTGACCTCCGGAGAGGCCGTTCTGAAGTGCGGTTAGTCCTCTAGATTCGTGGCATATCCTGAAATCCACTTAGTGTGACTTTTACTATCTAATGGTTTATCTTTTTCTATTTATAAATTTACAATGGAGCTCCAGTGCCGTATAAAAAAGTAACACAAATTATTATCGTATATTTTCAGAGTCTCACTCTTTTCATCTGACTGTTGACTGGTCTGATCCCATTTGGTCTCAAATCATAATATACATTTTTTAATTAGAATTTCAAAATTAAGATCCTGGAAGGCATAATAAGGTCCTTGACCAAAATTTAATTATTAACGTGTATTTTGCTTCAGAATTTAGACCTTTTTAGAATTAGATCTTTTGTCAGACCATGTACTGTGTAGATCTATGATTTTAGTTTAAATCATTCCCCTTTCAGATCAAATGTCTTCAAATTGACAATCTGAAAATTTCCAGTGATGAAATGTATATCAAACTCTGACACTCATATCACTGAGGACAATGATTGATACATCACACGAAAAGCTGATTTACGTGGCAAAAATGTCAAATATTCGTTAGAGTGAAATAAAGATATAACTTGTCGGTTGAAAATAAATTTATAAAACTCTTGTTGAAATCTGACCCGTGTCAGTCCAGGGCGGCGACCATAGAGAGGTCAAGCTACATGTTTCACGTCAACTTTTACGTGTGAGAAGAATTGTGAAATCACCAGATTCCAACTCATTGGCAAACGTAACGCAGCAGAAAAACTCAACCCAGACGTTACGTTTGCTGCTGAGGTGGAATCTGATGATTTCATTTGACGCATTTTCTTGACTTAACATTATGGTTTAAACCACAGTATTTAACATACATGACGGAGTAAAACGTGTAACTTAACCTCCCTAACGTTGTTGGAGGACGTGTAAACTGTTTGTTTACCATTGTTTATTTTTGCTTTAAGTCGGGAGCATTCTAAGTGTCTCGGCTGTCTGGGGCCACGCAAGGGTCAGGAAAGATAATGCCTCGGAAAAGTATCAGGTTGTAGACCTGTGTTATCAGCGTGAGGGAGGACAAGCTGCACGTTTTACGCAAGGTTGTAGCCCTGTGTTATCAGTGTAAAGGAGGACAAGCTGCACGTTTTACGCAAGGTTGTAGCCCTGTGTTATCAGTGTAAAGGAGGACAACCTGCACGTTTTACGCAAGGTTGTAGCCCTGTGTTATCAGTGTGAGGGAGGTCAAGCTGCACATTTTACGCAAGGTTGTAGCCCCGTGTTATCAGCGTGAGGGAGGACAAGCTGCACATTTTATGCAAGGTTGTAGCCCTGTGTTATTAGCGTGAGGGAGGTCAACCTGCACGTTTTACGCAAGGTTGTAGCCCTGTGTTATCAGGTGTTAGGGAGGTCAAGCTCCACATTTTACGTGATCTTGTACGTAGACTATCGAAATAATTCTGAAATCACCAGATTCCATCTCTGCTCAGTGGCCTTGCACATACCGCTGAGGCTGAATCTGGTGAGTTCATTTGAGATATTTCCTTGATTCAATATTACCCTTTTAACCACATAACTTTAAACGTACACGTGCATGTATGAAGAAAACGTGCAGCTTGACCTCCCTACTGCTTTTGTAAGTGTAGGATTACGTGTAGTCGCCGTTATCAGCTGTTGAGATAAGACGGCGCCTATTTCACAGGAATTAAGATAACAGTGGTTCACTTACTGAAGACACAACACCCCCCGACTCCGTACTGACTTCTAATGTTGCTTGTGGTTTCACTCAAAGTCTCGCGGAACTCAACGTTTGACCATTTGCCATTGTGGTCTAGTCAGCATGATTCAAATCCTTCCTTTGGTTTCGTGTCCTACACAATTCATTGTCAAGAGCGAAGCAGAGTGCTATCGTAGACGTTTTTTCGCAAAACAAATTGAAAACAAGAGAGATGACCTGTCAGTGCATAAAGCCTCATGCCATATTGTTTTACCATTGTTTCAAAGGATGAAATGTTTAAACCTTCCTGCCTTGCGTGGCTTAAAACCAAAGTGACCCCCTAAAGCTCTGCTTACTATTACATAACAGGAGGAGAAAACCACAGATCCTTCTCGTCGATACAGATAGCCGAAATGTCCTCTATCAGGCATTCGGCTCAACAAATTTTACACGAAACGTAATAGTTGTTTTTGGGGGTTTTTTGTTTTCTTACCTTAAAAAAATCGTATCGTATTGTTCATAAAGAGTTAGGTCTAGTATTGGGTCCTGACTGTTGAGTTTCCGTAATCTCAGATTTTGGCGGATTTTTTGTTTTCGACAAGTCCCATTTCCTGAATAGCTTAACTACCCTTACCTGGTACGCTAACAATAAGTCCATTGGCCCAAGGTAAACATAACGTATTTATCCGGACAGTTGTCAGTGACGGTTTATATGTTGATCTGACCAACAATAACAGTGGGAGGTGTGAGTACTCACTGAGTACTCACTGCTGTGTGTAAACAATGATCTGACCAACACTAACACTGGGAGGTGTGAGTACTCACTGAGTACTCTCTGCTGTATGTAAACAATGGGGCTAAGTACTGTATCAGTAAACAATGCCTCAGTCTCCATCTCAATGGTTGCACCTCCTTATCTTTTCAATTGACTGTGGAAAACCTAGCTCTTCATGAAATATAAGTGTTAGTGTGAAGATTCAAATGTCGTGGGTTCGCATCCCACATAGTGCCTGCTAGTCAATGCTTCAAAACGTATGTGAGAAGTGTAGCTGGCTGCCTGCTGACGCCCATATACATGTACGCTCCTACTAAGCGGAAAGTTGGTGCATTTGCAAGTGGCTGTGGGGATCACTGTGCACAAGGGAGTAAGCATGCCAACCATCAATTCAACTTGGCTTTGAAACCCATGCCATTGCCAGTCCGAAATAGAGGGTACCAGTCGCCCCATAAAAATGGACACCACAAATTTCAGAAAAAAGTTTGTAAATTATTGCCGATGTTGATTTTCGAGCTGTAACATTACAAGTACATTTGCAAATCAGCACAAGAAGCAGGTGACAATTTCTTCTCTTCAATCCTTTGAGCTTTTATCCCCAGAAATACAGTTGAAGGAATGCTTTCAAGTTGGATCTTACATCACAGTGTTTACATAACAAAGTGCCACTTCCCATTCACCTCACGCGCACCGCATGATGCATGACGTACCTCACTGTTGTGTATTGCCACCAACTTGTCACCAGGCTGGGGTGGGAAAGTCACCCCTAATAAGGGGCCCTAACAAGGCAAATTGCAGGTTAAGTGGCCGGAGGGAAAAATAGAGAGGTTAAGCACCACATTTTCCTGTTTAAATACGTGTATACGTGCAGTGTTTAGTTCTATCCATGCTGGAAAGTGAAGAAAAGGCATCAGATGAAATCAAGATTCCACCTGAACAGCAAACGTAACGTCATCAAGATATTTGGCGACGTTACGTTTTCTGTTCAGGCTCTTTCTAGTGATTTTCAAATTCTTCTTGATGTGACGTAAAACGTGGTTCTTGACCTCGCTATTGTACCGAACCAATTTGTGCACAGTTATTATCTACTTTTGACATTTTAGCTTCTGGATACGAACATCCTAAGTTCATATAGTTCTGTTCAAAATTCTCACAATAGCACTTGAAACACTCCATTTTCGTTTCTAAAAGCTTATTTTCCTAGCGTCATCCTTTTTTAATACCAGTAGATACATGGAAAACTAAAGTATACTATTAAGACTTCAGAAGTTTAAAGCCTTGCTTAGTAAACATTTTAATTTGGTTGTGTTTTCCGTTATGAACTGATATACATTTTTTTTCGTGCTTTTTTAACCGAGTTTGCCTTGCTGACGGAAAGACTAAGTTATCCGTTTACCATAAACTGGTATGTGTAAGACGAATTCCAAAATCCCCAGATTTAAGATCTATGACAAACGTAACACCGCCGCGCATGAACCTAGTTGTCCTACCTTCAGATGGAATCTGGTCATCTGATGTTATGTATTTTCATCACTTAATAGTATCGTTTAAAACTTTACTGTTTTCGTTTCTTCGTACTTTTTACCCGCCTTTCCTTCGCAGACAGGAACAACTACGGTTACAATCCGCTGCATTGTGCCACAGCCCTCCCCCCCCCATTACACGCACAGCCCCGCACCC
>JBCAUI010057889.1:0-20440 GCA_038406195.1 Haplosyllis anthogorgicola | reverse complement strand
CCATGGGGTATTGTGACATTTGTTGTCTTAGTTTTTGATAATGCCAAATGAGCTCAGGTCCATTTGGACCTATTTTTTTCTCATTGAAGTGTGATTTTGTAGTATCTTTGTTTTCTTTTTCCACTAGGGACTTGCTATCCCACAAAAAGACACTTAACATGATAACAATAACCCCACGCACACTACATGCCCAACTTTATGACTAGCAATGACAATTATTTTTGAATTCAGTTTGCAACATGCATCCATTGCACCCTTTAAGTACCACCCCCCCCCCCAAAAAAAAAACCAACCAAAAAAACAAAAATAAACTTTGGAAATCTTTTCTTTGCCGTAATGGCCCATTACGCTGTGACATTTAATACATTACAGACAAACTGAATTCTTGTGCTTGGAATGGTTTCGTAATGAGTGAATTACGAACTATTATTAATAGTGATCTTATAAAGTTCACTATTTACCTCAGTTGTGTAAGATCAGACAAATTTTAGACATTCCTTTAAGAGGCTGTAAATTCCAACGCAACAAAACAAACTGTGCCACCTCAAAGTTTCATGGCTCAATTTCTTGATCTGATAGACGAGATTTAATGTGCCCAATAAATTATGTGCAGTGGCCAACAGGTTGGTGAAGTTTGTATGGAACTTGCAGATTCAGGTCATAATTTCTAAGATAATTTCCCTGGAGTATAAGTATCAGTATCAAATTAAAGTTTAGTTTTTCCATTTTTTGTCACACTCTGTTTCATTACGAATGATTTCAAAGTATTTGTTTAATGTTACATTTTGTTTACAACAAAGCTAATACATTTATTAAGTGGCTGCGATTTTTAATTGTTTTCTGATTTTTAAATGTTTTTAAAGCATTGGGTGTTTTGCCAAGAATTTTATTCACTCGTTACCTTATCTGCTTGCAGGTAATCTTCATTTCCCAAGGGGAGCTCGTCCACCAAGTGGAAACGATCCATCTCCATTGAAGGTATGTTAGTGCATGTAATTTGGTAATGTTTGTACAAGTAATGGAGTTCATTTTCTGTAGTGTCACTGTTTTGTTTTTTTTCACAAGCGACCAACTTGACATGTAGTATTTCACATTTCAAACAGTTATCTATTTTTCACCTGTTTCCTTTATTTCCTATCACCAGATGAATGATCACCACCGCCAGCCACATTTACCTCACGTGTCCGGAAGCCACATATCAGCCAGTCAAGTCGATGGTGACGCTGATCGACCAACACATAAAGTCGTAGTGCCTCACATGCAACCGGGCGCGGTGGATACCCGTCAGTATGATAACCAGCTGAGACATCCTGCTCCGAAAGTTGGCCTTCCTCATGTTCAGGCTGGTGTCGTAGGTCCCCGTCAAGAAGACCCCCAGGTGAGGAATCCAACCGTAAGAGCCGATTTTCCTCACGTACAAGCAGGCGTCACGAACACAGGTCAGGACGACCATCAGCTGAGAAAGCCAGCGACAAGAGTGGGTCTTCCTCATGTACAAGCGGGTGTTGCGAGTAGCCAAGGTGGTGGCCGAGGTGATCATCAGCTAAGAAATCCAAATGCGAAAATCAGCCTGCCTCACGTGCAGGCAGGAGTTGTGGCAAGTAGCGATCAGGGTGATCAAGCCATCACAAACGGGAATGGTGCGCCCAATGTGCGTCACAGCGTTCCATCACTGCACCCAGCACCAAAGCTTGGCTTGCCCCATGTGTCAGGTGTCACCGTGTCACAAACATTACCACCAGGAACGAAGGCACCAGCGGCCACCTTTGATTACAATAGTAAAACAGCGAGTTTGGACCGAAGTAAAGACACTACGCCTCCACCGGTTCCGGCGAAACCCGACAAAAAGAGACATAGTGTATTAGGCATATTTAAGAAATCGAAAAAGGACAAAGAGAAGTAATCAGTTCATGTTAGTGGTGGTGTACATTTTTGTGTTGTTTTAATTTGTGTAGAGTTGGTTGATATCTTTAGGCGGAAACATGGAGTCATTTCGTTAAATATGCATTATGTCTTTTAACACAAGAATAAGTAAATGTTAACTTAAAAATTCTCGTACGTTAAAAATCCATTGCCTTCCATTCCATAAATTATGGAAAAAACCGTTCTTGATAAACTATTAAGTGTACGTGTATATACATAAACTAAAGATGCTATTTTGTATGAAAAGTATTTGTAAATACAGGTAAACGTTTATTGTGTGAGCGGAGACTTTTTCTTGTCTCGTGAGAAAGCAATACAATAATAACCCCTGACAGCAAATTAAAAAAAAAGAAAAAAGAAATGGCTGAATGGCTTTTACATAACATTTGTAACAGTAACAAATCATACAAAAAATTTGAATAATTTCAAGTGCTTTAAACGACCGAGTTTGCTTTTTAGTAGTGCCTTTACCTGTTATACAGGTACGTTGAACATGGAGATAAATATGGCTTGGAAACGATTTACAACCGTCTTACTATTTATTAAGTTTTTCTCTGTAAGTGATCGAACAGTTGATAAAATGTTAATGGATGTTTTCATTTAAAATATACAATTGCTGATTATTAAATGCGTGATACTAAGGTCTTCCCTTTAAGTGTGAATCTTTTTGTTGTAGCAACAAGGAAGCATTAGTTTATTAGAATAGTTGATTTTTTCGGAAATAGAAAGACACGTCCATCTATTGTCCTGAACTGTCTTTCTCATACCATTAGAGAATTATGCAAAAATTGTACATAGTCCTGTTTATGTTTTTCAAATATTGTTATTTGTGTTTTAAGCAATGATCACAATGGTGCAAGCTATTGATAACGGATTTGAAGTTATTTCTTTGTTAAAGATTACAGTAAATTGTTAGATGAATGTGTAAATATACAACAAACTTTCTGAACTCTTCTTGAAATATGTTCATTATTGCAAATAGCTACAATGCAGTATTTAAGAGTTTAAATGAAATAATAGATGCAAATGTAAGACATTTTCTACCAAATAAATAGCCTGAATATAAGTAATCATTGATTATCTCATTATTGCATATCCACTCTTTGGGGAAAATGGGTCAAACTGGATAGTAACGAGATGTCAACCAGCACATGTTACATACACCATGCATACACTTATCATGTGTGTTCTCCGAGTTACAATTGATCAGGTTACAAAGTTTGATGCATTACAAATGATCCGAAACAGACTCTATTAGATGAACACATCGTCATAAACAGTACTTTTCTAGATTTGCAACATGTTTAACACATTGTTTGTAAATAAATAAATGGTTGCTGGGTTTTCAATTTTCATGCTGAGGTTGCTGGGTTTTCAATTTTCTTGGCATGGTAAAAGCCACCAAACTTCTATTTTCTCGGCATGGTAAAAGCCACCAAACTTGCAATTTTCTCGGCATGGTAAAAGCCACCAAACTTGGAAATACTACATATATATTTAGTGACCATACAATGCCGGAGTCATTACAGACCAGGTTTACCCTCCATAAAATCAAAGAAATAAATGTCCTATAATCAAAAAATATCAGGATGTTGCAAGTTTCTCTTGTGTATCAGATGTTAAATGGTCCATTTCCGTTTTTGGTTGTGCCTCTGCACCGGGTGCTGGTTCCGTAGATCCAGTTTTCTTCTTGTTCTGTCGTACTTGGCCTTTTTTGGTATCACCCTGTTTTGACAAATTGACAAATATACACACACGAGTACACTGCATTCAAGACTGCTTGTAAATGTATTTTAGGCTGCCTCTTGAAACATTTGGTACAGCAGTACAAATTTGAGTTACTTTGGCAAAGTTCGGGCGAACAGGAAACATTTTGTTGACCTAAATTTTTCTATCCACAAAACAGTTACCTGTGATTCCAGCGGACTTTCAAGCTGAATTGTGACGGGACCATCGTTCTGTATGTGGACTTGCATCATTGCACCAAATTTACCATCTGAATTTTAAAATATGCCTTATTTTAATTGTTGGCAGTGATATGACTTCACAAAGATAAATGTAATTTGGTATATTATTGTTATAACGGAAATAAATTTACCCTTAATCTTCTCAGAGTCGTATGCTTTCCTCAAATCTTGTAAGCATTCATTATAAAACTGTTCTGAATGCTCCCCACCCATTGCATTGTGAAAGTCCGGCTTGTTTCCTTTTAGCACATGGTAAAGAGTAAACTGAATGCGAGAGTAAAAAGAAAACATTTTTATGTGTGTCGCAGCACCTAATTTAAGTTAAAAATAGTAGACTTTTGGTAATGTTTTAAAATTCAGTGTCATGTTTATACCTGGCTAACGCACAGTATTTCGAGATTTTTGTCCTTCACACTTTTGCTCCATCTTTTTCCTTGATCATCGTCAAACAGTCGTGTGTTCAATACTTTTCTCACTCTTGCAAGTTGAAATTAGACAAAATTAATAAAAATAAAGTCTTGATATTTGAACTTCGTTTTTAAATCAAATAATAAATTACTAATACTTGTATATTCCATACTGATTTACATGTTTTCCTCACATTATACCTCAGATATAAATTTTAAATGGGGTGCAGGGCCTTACATGTATTCGATATCCTTTTTTGTATCATCACGACATATTCCAATAAGCACACACAAGCCTTGTCCGATTGAACTGATCACTTCTTCTCCAACTGCAAATACAAAGATATGATCTGACAATCAGTTACAGTTATAAAACATTTGAGCTCATGTGTGCACAAAAAAAGTATTTATCTCAATTATGCTGTACTAGTCCTCATTACGCGCTGGACGATCCACGCGCCTCGTTCTCCGTCCAGGGACAGGTCACGCGCTGCGTAACTAAGCCCAGGCTCAATTATAACCCATGGTCTCAAATGCACTCCATTAAATTATAATTTGATCTGAACTTTAAGTAAAACTTCAAGGAGAATTGAAGCATCACAGTTAAATGCTTCCCCAGAACTTAAAATTTAAAATAAAAATTAATTTAATTTTAATAAAAATTAACTTAAAATAAAAATCAATTTAATTTTAATAAAAATTAACTTATCAAAACAATTTTACATAAAGTACTTTTTAAATTTAAAAAATGGGCAAACTTTACACTAATACAAAATAGTTTTTAATATTTAAAAATTGTGTTTTATTTTTGTTACTTTTGAAATCGTCTTTTATGGTTTTTTTAAAATTAAATTTAGTTAATTATTTTATATATTTAAAATTTAAAATAAAAATCAATTTAATTTAATTTTAAATTAATTTTTTTAATAAAAAATTAAATTTTTTAACAAAAATTAAATTAGTAAAACAATTTTATCAAGAGTGCTTTTTAAATTTAAAAATGCTTAAATTTTACATTAATATAAAATGTTTAAAAATTAAGTTTATTTTACTTCTAAAATCTTGTCTTTAAGTTTTGGGGAAGCATTCAACTGTGATGCTTGGTTGCCTTTCAATTCTCCTTGAAGTTTTACTAAAAGTTCAGGTCAAATTAAAATTTAATGGAACACTTTTGAGACCAGGGATCCTGATTGATCCTAGGACAGGTTACATGTGGCATGTGATCTGTCCCTGGATCAGGAACAAGGGGTGTGATCTGTCCGGGCACGTGATTGAGACTGTTACAACGCACTGTAGCCAGGACTATGAGTGTGTTCTCATTATCTTATAGAAGGCAATAAAATCAAAGAATAAACTGTGAGGGGTCTCCCACATTAAAAATGAATTCATAATCTCTAGTAAAAATCATTATGTACAGTAAGGCAGCACCCCCATATATAATGAATTTCATTATATGTAATGAATTTTGAAGAAATGAAATTATGTCATCAGAAAAGTTCTGAAGTATATCTATTTATGACAAATTGTTATTTCCAGTTATTTTCATTTATATTAATTACTGCCGACTTGTATTTTCAGTGTCAAGAGAAATTTGTGATGTTGAGGCAGATTTGATACAGACATAATACATTTCTCTTTTTACCGTATTGTAAATTCTGAAAATTTAAAAATGTTTTAGCTGGTGATATTAATTGGAACTGTACATTACATTAAATAGAAAGAAATTGATTCAAACTGGTATGTTATATTAATGAAATTCATTAAAAATTATGAATTTCATTACATATTGGTTGATATATTTCATGATATATTCCATTAAGGAATTTCATTCAAAAATAAGGAATCTCCGTGTGTGGGCGATAGAACTTCAATAAATGGCACAATTTTTGTCCCCACAATTTTCATTTTCCCATATTATCGCTCACAAATATTTGCTGTTTCTTCTATTCTAATGTACCTGTTACACTTGCTTTCGTTACTCTTTGAATTATAGCCCTCATGTTCAACTTTTCATCAATATTTTAAGTGTCTCACAAATATTCTAGCGTCGCAGTTAGAAAAATATCTTTTTCCGAGCACCTGCCAACACACTAACCGGAAGTCACTTCACTGAGTACAGAAAATTATATCCTCCTAATAACTATTGTACTAACTTTTCTATTTGTTCAAAAATATACATTTGTACTATGCACCACACTTGTTACGTTTTATTTTATCTAAGCAATAGTACAAGTTATGAGATCTTTGGGGTAATATATGAGTTTGGATTACCAACATTTTCTTCGGACACATGACATTTGGTTACCAAGGTTACACTATGCTTTCTGCTATTTCTTGAAGTAATTTTTGCTATTTGGAGAATTTGTACGGTATACAATAATTTGCGATATACTGGATTATCACAATAGAGAGGTAAGGGTGATGGTTAGTTTGCTTTGTACGAATCAACTGATAGAATGCGCGAGGAACGAGCCGTTTTCTATCCCGCGTCGGCCTTCGTTTAACAGTAAATCTTGGTTTTTGCAGAAATATGGCTGACAACGAGCTTACGCATGTGCGAGCACCAGAACAAGTGACAATTGCTGTCGTCAGAGCAAGGGATTTGGTAAATGGATAAATGATAATCTTTCACATGAACCTGTTCATTGACACATCGCCCACTTTTGAAAATCTAAGAACCGTTGATTTTAAGCAACTGAAATCAAATCATGTCATAATCTAAACGGTATGTTCTTTTCATACATTAGAGAGGCGTTAGAGGAGATACAGTAAATGCTATCGTGAAGGTAGAATTTCAAGACCGTATCCTGGGTGAGTCTCCAAAGGTCGACTGTATGCCTGATGCACCAGCAGAATTTAACTACAATGCTACTCTGAATGTCACGTTTGAAGATCCTCTTGCAATAGATGAAATAGCTTGCAAACCTGTTGTATGTAAGTATTTGTCCCCCATGAAGTCTCTTTTATGCTATAGTTATACTGTAGCTATGTTATTGGCTAATATGTCATTGCATCTCGTTTTTGAATCAAATAAATCTGGGGGTTTTTTTGTGAATTTAGTGACCGTAATAGAGGTTCTTCCCAAGGAAAAGAAGCAGAAAGAAGAAAAGACACAGGTTTTGGGACAATGCACAGTTGATTTGTTGCCTATTATAAAAGGTAAATGTAATATTGATTTATAACACATTTTATACTAATAGATTAAGTTCTACGCGTATGTGAGGTCAGATACCTCTCAATTAAACTTCCTAAAATCTTTATAATTTACGCCATCAAATGTTACTGATATTTCAGGAGATATACAGTACAAAGTTACATTGCCCGTGCATGCTGTACCTGGTTCCCCACTCGAGCAATTGCAGCCAGATCAGCCAAGGGTAACTCAAAGTTTGAAATTGTATTGTTCTTTAAGACAGGAATAAATTTTGTGTATAGTTAAGGAGAGAAAACAAACACGAATGACAACACATGTACATGTTTTATCTTTTACAGCCGGAAATAGATGTCAGTGTTTCCGTCAACGATCCAATTCTAACAGAGGCACAGATTAAGGAGACTAATCTGATGAATCTGACAGTGGAATCGCTGTATTCACCTCCAGAGTCGTGGAATATTCAAAATGCAGCTCAATTCAATTTCACTGCAACTACACCAATGCCACTTGCTGCTGAGGTAATCCGTTAATTGATGACGGAAAAGTGCAGAATACTTTAACATGCTTTTCTTCCTTAACAATTATATTAACAAAATAACAGATACCTTAGAGTAATTAAAACTCAAATTTGTAGAAAGAAAATTGCATAGTATTTGCTGGTGGACAACTAAAACCAAGTCCAGACAAAGAGACTCCAAACAAACAGAAGAAATGGGCAATGCCTGGGATTGCACAAGGAAATGCTGTGTACATTCATGACAAGTAAGAACGTGTTATGTTAGCTGACAAGTAAATTGGTCAGATTTATTTTGTTAAAAACCTGTAAGTGTAAGATAAAAAATAGTGATGTCTTTAATTTGTTAGATGTATTTATGACATCATTTTGCAGCAAGGAAATTCCTTGAGGTTTTCTAAAATACATGTGCATGATGAGATTGTTAACCTAATTTATACTTTAGCTTTGTATGGATGTTTCAGAATGCTGGCCACTGACACTATAGAAGAAGAAGATGGCGATTACAGGAACAAAGACGACAGAGACCATAGACATGTTGCAGAGCAGGAAAAAATGAGAATCAGCTGGAATCTAGAACGTAGATGCTTTCTGGACCAGTCAGCTACTAAAACGTAAGGCAAATATAAAGACTTATCTGTATGTGGAATCACTGCCACTCAACTTAAACTTAATTTACACCAACTGATAAATGAGACCAGTGCATCTGTCTTTTCTCACTTATTTACTCGCTTATTAAATATTTGTAAACTATAAACTTCCTCGTTTCATGTTGTAGATTTCAGGACAAAATAGCGAAGAATCGATACTGGCCGTTAGAAATTTACAGGACTGCAGTACCGTCTGGTGGAAAAGGCAAAAAGGTAACTTAGCAAAACTTAAATTAAGCCAAAATAGCATATCTGCAGATTGAACTTTTTAGTTTCCAGGAGTAATCACTTTCTCGGTGTAATTTACGACAAGTATATTTAGAATGTGTTATATAACTCAATTTCTATTACAAACATTTTTAGGAAGAAGAAGGTCACATATCGTTTCATGGAATTGCTTATGTAAATCTGGCTCCATTGTTGTATCCCGGAGGTAAGACACACAAGAAATTTGTTTTACAAACTATAATAATAAATTGATACTTGGGTTCTACTGCATCATCAGCCATGTTCATGCACGCTATACATTTCCAACAATTCTTTATTCTGTTTGAACAGTTCAGCGGATCCGTGGTGCTTACAAAGTACATTCTTTCACGGAACACGACATGCACGAAAAGGTATGTACATGTGATATTGAGTTTATTGTAGAGGTTAAAGTAAGTACATCCTGCTTTTCCGTTTTCGAAGTAAATAACTGATTAAATTGAAAGCAGTTGTGTTTGTGAACAATTTTGGAAATATTCTAACTTATCTATGCACCTGCATGTACATTTTACTTGCAGACCGGTCGCAAAGGATCCCTAGCAGAAGAATCAATGCGTATAGCTAATGGAATCCTCATGCGCAGCACGAGTTCACCCTACCCTAAACCAATGGGTAAGGCCAAAGATGAAGGGAAAGGAAAAGAACAAAAGAAAGGGGTAAGCATACTTGACAAATTCACAAGTTAGACTTAATGCTTTGTGAATTGCAGTGAATTATATCTTATGTGCTTCTGTAAATACAGTATAATGACTCTCTTCTGTACAAATTTGACATACATTATACCATGAATGAAAATAATAGTTAACAGTAAGTCTTAGTAGTATGATGCTGTGAACTGACGAAATTATCTGACACTTCTGGTTTGGTTGCAATGTATATTCCATGACAACAAGTTATCCAATGATATATTTAAGCCTGTTGCAAGGGTTGCACAATCCATCAGAGCTGAATCGACACATGCGATGGTGTGTTTTGTTTGTGGTATCAAGGCAATGGTTATGGGGAGATTAGTATTACCTAACATGGAGACTCTGAATTTGTTAATCCGGAATATTCCCCAATATAATTATTCGTATGAAAAATACAAATATCTTAACTAGCATGTTAGCTTGACAAATATATGGATTTTGTCAATCGCGGCGTCGTCTGTTAGGGTGCTTATGTCTAATCATATGCCATTGTCATGTCAGATAATCAAAGTCATTAATTCATTCATGATTACGTTCTTTGATATTTAATGTTGCAAACCAAAAAAATCTGATTGATGTTCATCTTCAACAAAAGAAGCTTTGAATTTCATAAAATGCCTGTAAAAGTATATATCACCATAAATTTTAAGAATATTTTAGTTTCTTATATCTTAACCTTTTATTGAGTGCATTTATTTCTGTCAGATTACAAGAGTATTTATCACATGTTACAGAAATACTTGGGGAGACTTTTTTATTTGTTGGATTGCGTCAACGCATAATTTTTTCCAAACGATGTTTGACAAGGCAATGGAAAGTTTGGTTTTTTTTAAATTCTTCATTTCTGAGGGCGGCGGCAAACGTAATCCAACAAATAAAAAAGTGTGGCCCAAGAAAGAAATACAGCATGCATGAACATTACGATAACATACATGTGCTGTCTTAAGCGGTCAACCTTTACTGCATAATGCATATTCCTTTAATTAAGAAATTTTTTAAAAAATCTCCTATAAAATAGAAAATAAAACAACAGGAACCGCTTAAAACAAGGGGCAAACACATACACGTTACAAACAATCGTTATCTCAACCACTTTACTGTTATCCATACTAACTTCATTCACCATTCTATCTGTGCGGACATTCAGCCGCTTCGGCAGCCATCGAGAGCGGGGTCAGTTTTGAAGGTAACTTTCAATTATATTTGCCAGCTACAGTTAACGTTATACATGGGGAATCCAGATAGGGCAACACATACACAACTCTCTAAAGCTAAAATAGAAATTTTGGCTAAATGTAACCTTTGCAAAAAAAATCCTAGATACACCAGGAAATTTTAAAATAGTTCTACGAATGAACATATCAAAAAAAAAGTTGGCAAATTTGAGTACATGTACGCGAAAAATGTGAATCCGGTTTACACATATTTTACAGTTGGAAACTAGCAACGTTAAGATAAAGGTAACAGTAACGAAAGGTTTGTCATTGATTTAATCAACAATTTTATTCCCTGAATCTAAAAACATTTTTACGTACACTTTTCAATATAATACGTTTGCACTTACGCACAGAGAGAGACAACAGTGTATGCTCCGGCGGCAGATCTTAAGGTTTGTATAAAATACATGTACACAAACGCAGCGTTTGCAGTCACAAAACAGATTTGCTTCAGTCATGCATGTTTCACCACAACCTTGTCACTGTTTCAGATGGTTTCATGGACTTTCTGAAATCCAATTTGCGTGGGACCACTTCAAATTGCTTCTTTTGCTGAGATATTCAAAGCCGTGCATCAGACTATAAATGAACATGTATAATAAAGTTATTTGCATAATTTAATGTAATTAAATTATGTAATTCCCCCGTAAGAACGCTTTTATCGTAGTTTCAAATAAGCACATGTTACTTGCAAGCTCGGCACAAAGGCATTTACCAATGCTTCCGACAAAAGAAGAATGTTGTAAGGTTTGAAAATCCCAAAGGATAACAAGAGTCCAAAGTCACACACCATAGAAACCAAGAATGAAGTGAATGTCGTAGATCTATATTAAATGTGTAGTCGTGGTTTGAATATTTGGTCCATTCATTTATGCATGTGGCTATCTGTGGCTATGTGGGATTGGATAGAAAAAAACTCAGAATCTGAGGGAACAGTGAGTGGTGCAGAAGATGATTCCGTTGCGCGTGCAGAATTTCCGTTTAACTGATGGATCTAATTTGAATCTGGCATCTTTTGGATTTTAAAGCCCGGTGTTAACTGCACGTTAAGCGTACATAGACAATAGAGTGTTTTACTAATGCTTGGGCTTCTAGATACTAACAAATGTGTACTGTTTATGGTTTCCAGCCAATAGCAGAAAAGGGTAAAGGAAAGGACAAACATGACAAAGATGATAAAGGGGAAAAGGTATATTCATGTTCAGCAGGAACATCTGGACGTAGCTGTAGTTATCTGTGATAGCCATGTTCCTTCAATGTTTAAATCCGTCGGTTCACGCACAGTTTGTGTCAGTATTGAAATCACCCATAATAACAATATCAGCAAGCATTCCATTATTTGATTGTACTTTTATGCCAATTAGCCTAATATAATAGGAAAAATTATGTTGTTACGAACATACACACGGATTATTTACCGCACAGAAACCATGTACTTTAATGACACGTAGTCGTAAAGCAGAGGTGGTCGTAGAATTCGGCTGTCCTTGATGACAGGTTCTACAGCAAATTGAATATTAGGCTAATTAGTCGAAACATTTCAAAAACATTGCCAAAAAGTTGTAATGTCAAACACAATATAACATGTAACAGAGCACGGACACCATTTTTTGTTATGCACAACTGTTTTATCACTTCAACACACTTCAATTTAAATGTGCTAAATCACAGACGGGGAAAGGATACACCGAACCCTTTAGGCTTTTTTATTTTATTGTTTGGATTACATTACCCATCGCACTTTGAAATCGGGATTTCAAAAAACAAAACAAAACAAAAAATCACAAATATGTCACATGCACCAAATATTGCCTTGAAAATCCTGCCAGTGCAATGTAATCCAAACGATTAACAAAAAGGCCTTATCGATATCGTAAATGCACCTGTCAATTGAGCTAAAAGTTTAAATTATGTAAAGGGATAAAGGTATACCTTTGTATGGGTAATATTTCCATACCATATGTATTTGCACGTTTCTGTTGAAATGTAGTGCACGAACAAAGCCAAATACGACACATTGATAGAGGCAATCTATGTTATTCGAACCATTATTCATTTGTAAAGTGTTTATATTGATATCTACAGGGTTCATCGTTGAAGGCTTCGGACGGTGCCTCTGATGGCGGGGAGCCGGCCGTTAACGTTGAGGGGCAGATGTACGTCGACAGCAAATCTTACGTCATGATTGAGATCAACCTCAACAGGCCCCTTGTACCTAAACGTCAACCCGAAGAACTTTCAAAAAAGTAAGAGTGCTTTTAGTCTTTTTCTATTTCTTCACTACAAAGAAAAAGTTTAATTATTTTCGTTGAAAGAAGAGGGGGTGCCATAATTAGAGAAAATACGGTATTTATTGCATAGATAAGGCTTATTTTTTTTAATCATTTGGATTACATTGCATGGTGAGAATTTTCAAAGTGCGGCAATCGGGAAAAAAAATAAAAGTAAAAATTGAACTTAGTCTCTAAAAAGCCAAACTGTTCATAACAATAGATAAAATTAATATTTTTCTCGATCGACTTCCAACAGATCGTATTCCAACATCTCCAAGACTGCTGTTGTTTTGCCCATGCATAAATGTGTTTCATCTGCTATATGAGTCTTTTTTTTTTTTCTTTTTTTTTTTGAAATACCAAATTCAAAGTGCGGCAGGTAATGTAATCCAAACAATTAAATAAAAAAGCCTAATCAATTTTTTACTTATTTGTATTTTATAGAGTTGCTGAATATATACCACCGAGGCCATTGTTTCCAAAGAGAACTGATGGTGCACAAAGGGTAAGGATACAATGTACAAACATGTATTTCAAGGTGATGTTTATGTGAAGGTTTCAGAAGTATAAATATATGTTTTAGAAGACCATTTTCACAGAAGAAATGTAATTTCTAATTATTTTATTAAAATAGGCAGTGGATGATTTCCACAATCAAGTAGGAAATGTTGCAAACATGGTGCTGGAAGAATTTAGAGAACATTTTGGAGATTTGTATCATTCAGAAGGTGAAGTTACTGTTAGTCACGACACGATGGAAGAAAGGTAATCTATTCAATATTTATGTTTAACAAACAATAAGGTTTTCTGTGTGTAATTGAAATTTCATAACCGTGTTCAGTTATTTAATGAAAATATAATATATTCACCCAATCTGCTAAGTGCTTGATTTAATTTCACCTTACCTTAATTACAGGAGGCAGAAATTAATTTATCAATTGAATGCGTCAGGAAAGTACTTTGCTTTTAAGGAACAACTGAAACATGCTGTTGTAAAGATTGTCAGAGAAAAGTACCTCAAAACAGCTAATTTCTCAAATAAAGATGAGTTACAGGTAACAATCAAATCAAACTAACTGTTAACCATTTACTCAGGGAATCTTCAAAACGCTTAAGAAAACTGTAATATTTATGTCTTCTGAGAAAAAAAGTAAATTGAGCAGACAATCTCGATATCCAATAACTTGTTTTATCACATGTTACGTGTTTTCTTGCAGACGTTCCTCAGTGAGCTCTACGTTTACTTAGTTGACCAGATGCATGTGGGTCTAAACAAGGTATTGTCAGTGGAAGATCAAGCACCAGTTCCTGAACCTTTGACAGACTCTGCGCAACTAAAGCATTTTGCGCGTGAAGCCGAAGTAAATGAAAACTATGAACTCGCTACTAAATATTATCAAGAGGTAAGATATTTAGCTATCATATCATTACAAAACGGATAAAAGCTGTTATGATGTATCCTTAAATAATTCATTACTGGTAAATTGTGATTCTTAATTTCAGAGGATTGCACGAGACCGGAACGATCCAGAGCACTGGCTGGATTATGGAACCTTCTGTTTGTACGTCAATGATCTCACTAAGGTAGGTCGTTTTTGTCCTGCTTTATTCATGCAAATTTGTGAAAACTGGGGTTTGTTTCATCATCACTTTAAAGACAGCTAAGTTTATTATCACAAACTATCATAGTAAACGAATGATTTAACATTTTGTCGTATCACATGTACTGATTGTATCCTGCAGGCTGAAGAATGTTTTAAGGAGTGTGTTAGTATAGATCAGCGGCACCTGCAGGGTTTGATATTGTACGGTGTAGTCTGCACGATGCAGGACAAACACGATGCGGCAGAAACGTTCTTTGAAGCAGCGACATCACTCGATCCCAAAAGTATCCTGGCGTGGACAATGCTAGGTAGGAATCTGCATAATTAGTGTTAAAAAAGTGGTGGAACGGTTTTCTATTGATTAATTATTTGATTGATTTTTATTTACTGATTGCAAACATTTTTGAAGTTTATTCGTTTTTGGTTTTTGAAAATCCCCCTTTTCCCTACCAACCATACCAAAGTTTTGACACTGTCCCATTAAGTTTACCTGCATTATTTTAAAGTAATGTGACAAAGTATGGTCCGTTCTTTAGGGTTGTTCTACGATGGTATTGGCAGTGAGATTGGTACGGAAATGGCCCTGATAGAAGCAAACAAACTCAACATGGCTAACGCTCTTGCTGAGGCAAAGGCGGCAAAAGAGGTTACTGCTGATTCGTAATTAATACATAAATAATATAGTTAATATCTAAATGTACTGACTTCTTGTAATATGAGGATAATGTATTTTCTATCAAATAATACAAAAATTACGTTCATTTAGGCAGAAGAGCAGAAAATTAGGGAAGAGAGAGAAAAAGCTGAAGCAGAAAGGAGAGAAAGAGAGATAGCCGACATAGCAGAGTTACCAGCAGAAGATGATGGTGGTACAGAGGCCAGTAAAGGTGTTCATTTGTTTGTTCTTTTTTTCAGTTTTTAGATAAATTTTAAATGAGGATGCACATTTAGAGAGATGTAAGACTTTTATTATACGACATTTATTCCAAATAAGGCAACTAGCTCATCAATATTTCAAAATTTCCCCCCAGCTCAATGAAGCATCACATGAAAAACAAATTGTACGACAGTTTAATAAAATACAAAATCTAAAATAAAATACAATGACGTTTTGGAGTACACGAATCCTAAATTTTAGTTATACTACTTTGAGCATTGGTCAGCTTTGTATGAGTGCATGTTGTTTGGAATAAATTTAGTACCTGCATACTTTTACATGTACTCGCAAATAACTTTCAAAATACGCACTCATTGCTTCGTAGTAAATTATTATTTATATTCAGTAGTTATCTTCAGCAAATTAAGAGACAATTATTGTAACAGAAATTATACTTCTGCTGAATAACTGTCCAGTTCAAAGATGAACGCACACAACGTAGAATTTTATTATTGACACAAAGTGAAGTGCATTTCCGTGCGCATTTTCACGTTCTTTAGACATAGGTCAGGCTGAAGCACCGGGTATAAAGAATACAGCGCCCACACCCACATCTATCGCAGGTAGTGACACCAAGAGTAAACGGCGTGGATCAGTGCGTAAGTCAGGTGTGTCTGATGTTTAATCGAATGCTTTTTCCAACATAGCTAGTCTCCTACTAACTATTGAGGGAGTACGATACACAGGGCCTTTTTGAGTGACAGTTAAATTTTGCTCACCCAAAAGTGGCGTGAAAAATACAGTAAAGTCTGTTTGAAAGGAAAGTCTGTGAAGAGAAAGTTTGCTTCTAACGAAAGATTCTATCAAGCAAAAAGCTTTTCTTTACTGTAGGTATCATTCAATGCGGACGCTAAACGAATGCTCTTACAAATTGTATGTATCTTAAAATGTTTGATTGAAGATCATTCAGGGGATTTTAAGTTTATTAATCGATCGTAGCTTTTTACAACAGTCATGGCAAAAGGCTTAAGTAGAAATGAAGTGCGCAGGGGTAGTAAATTGTCTCGTGGTAAGTTAGCAGGATAAATTAAACATCCCAAGTTCCAAAATTTCACAACGTATGAGTAGTTTTTTCACCTGTATCGTATAATTTGTATTTATTCTGATTAACGAGTTTCTACAAATGACTGAGGAAAAAAACCCAAAAAAACTCCGCAAACACTCACAATACAAATAAAAACTTTTAGGCGTTTTACTTTGAAGAGAAGTGGGAAAGCTCGTTAATTAGAAGATGTGTGTTCATTGAAATATGTATTGTTTCGAAAAGTTAAAAATGCCTGCATGGCCATGAAATCTGGTAACCCAGTACCCAGTTATGTTCCCAAAGCCTAAGGCTGTTCCTTTAGAAATGCTCTTTTAATATTCTCCGCATTTTAGCACCTAGCACGATGAAAGGTAAACACTACATTGAATTCGTATTGCATCAAGTCTGCTGTCATTTAAAGTTTGCTTCCAAAGCGATTCTGTAGTTGTTAGGATTATGAATATTGTCAGTTTGTTAGCATGTCTGTAGATAACCCTAACGAGTGAAAAACCCACTGAAAACGCGCCATCAATTAATTGTAAGACCAGCTAATTGAACATGCCCATTACAGGACATTTTAAAATATGAATAAAAAAGCAGATGTGGCATGAAAAGTAAGATTTCGTAACCATATAATAAAAGTAATAGGCTTAAGAGTTATGTTTTCTTTCTTTGGTCAGGTAATATGAAAAGAAGCACGGAGAATTTAGCATCACGCCCGGGAAGTGTTCGGGCAAGAAGTCCTGGTCCAACACCTCGCGATGGCCAGGAAGAGCCCAGTGCCTCCCGTCAGGAGATTATTGCGGTACCATCTCAAACCATCTTCATGGAAGCTGTGGAGTTCTTACTGGAAGTAAAAGCTATGCCTGTAAGTTTCTTTATTTTATTCACCTACTTTTGGTACTGTTACAATTAAGGATTGTGTTCTTTCAATCGCAGGTCCAGGAGGGCGGATGCTCGGACACCTTTTTCATGATTACTACAAATTATGTTGCCACACAAGAAAGTTGCAGCTTCAATAAAATTGAGACGAGTTTGCAGAGTTATGTATGTTTTGCTGTAATACAGGTGTTGAGCCTGCAATACACTGTTTAATATATTTCCGTTACTTTCAGTTTGCAGAGAGAGCATTGGCGCATCACTTGCTTGATGAGTATGGAGGACCCAGTGCACAGTATCACATAGCCCTCGCAAGACTTAAACTACAGAAGCGTAATCTGGAAGAGGCAGAGGAGAGTCTTAAGGAAGCGTTACAATTCGATCATCAGGTAACTTGTTGTCAGTGTTGGTTAGAGGAAAAATAAACATAACAAATCACTATTCCACAAGGGATATGCAGTAGAATCTGCTTTCAGTGTCGTCTTTTTGTGCGGCATACCTGCCTTTTGCGGCATTATAGTCCTAACCGAAAAATTAAGGTACCGCTCAAAATAAGTTCTACTGTACATGCCAATTATTAATCGATAACATAAGTTTATTTATTTTCTGTAGAACCCTGACGCGTGGGCCATATTAGGTCATGTTAAGTACATGATGGGAGAATCGGAGGTAGCACAGGATTGTTACGAGAGAACGTTATCATTTGTGGCTGATGCGTCAGAAATGCATTCCATATACCTGAGACTGGCCTCAATATACTTACAAGAAGAGAAGGTAACCATTTATTTTAAATATGCCAGCTGTACATATATTCGCTTTGTACGTACTTAACTTTATTTAGTCAATTAAGTAAATTGATTAATTTATGAAAATGTAAGCAATAAATAAAATTCGTATTTGTTTAATATCATTTACAGTTTGAAAATGCCAAGCGACAGTTCCTAATGGCATGCAAGAGATCTCCATCCTGTGTTTCATGGCTTGGTGTTGGCATAGCTTGTTACAGGGTAAGTCTATGATCAGCTGCGCTAAACAGCATATTCATATGTAAATGGTCCATTTATGCATTTTTATGAAGCCTAATGATATGTAGTTTCACAACAGGTGACTCACGGAAATTTATATTTTATAGCCTAAATTTATTGCAATTTTATGTAATTTACAAGGTTTATTGCCTTTTTGTTCTTTTATTGTAGTAAATTAGTTAATCAAAACGTGCAGTATTATGCACCATGCTTATCCTGATTATGGTCACTCTTAGTTTTTCTTGAATGTCCAGTTTTGTAATCTTTGTCAAGATTGTATAATGTAACCTTGCTAAGCACATATTTTTCAGTGTGTAGTTAGTTACAAGATAGAGCTAGGTAACATAAATGAATAAGATACATATAATCTAAAAAGAAAAGTTGCCATTATTTAACAGCTTGGAGAGTTGTCAGAAGCAGAAGATGCTTTGTCAGAAGCCAATATATTAAACAACACAGACTCTGAGGTGTGGGCGTATCTTTCGTTAGTGTGCTTGAAGACTGGAAGACAAGTGGAGGCCGAGCAAGCATATAAATACGCCATAAAGGTATTTATTATGATTTTTAGTGAATGAAAGAATTTTCATTTTATTTTTAAAGGAATAATAGTACATGTACCGTATTAGATCGAAATGAGACACTGCTCTAGTTAAAAACTAATGAAAACAATTTCTGCTTGAATAGTATTATCTTGTCAATACTTGTACGGGATGCAAGGAATGCCAAAATATCCGAGCTGTACTTACCAACTAATAAATTTATCAAAGTACTTTTTCGTGTTTTTGCAGTTGAATTTACAAGACGAAGATTTGCTGAAGGAGATAGAAGTCACGCAAGAAGAAGTAGGATTCGGCAACCCACAATTATGATAATTGTACATTGCGAGATATTGACGGACTCAGAAAAGTGTGCGTGAGAAAGGCACAAGATGAATTTGTCAGTGAAAGTGTTGGATGCCTGTGGTCTTGTTAAGAGGTGTTCTTTGTTTTAAGTATAAAACTCTTAGTTATTTGATACGCATGTTATAAATTTATTTTAAACGAATGTTTATGTTTACAAATATAATGGTTAATAAAATTGTTAAGTCCTTTAATTCTGTGTTTTCTTATTTTGCTCAATAATTGGAAATTGGCGGGAGATGTTCAGGAGTGACATCTTGCGCAGTTTGTTGACTTTTCATGTGTGCTGCCATCTTTACTTTTGACCCAATTCTGGAACATATGGTGGAGAATACAAAAGTACAAACGTAAATTTTGCCGAAGAAATTGAAATTTTCTCGTGTAACAAATGTAATGGCAGCTCCAGTAGTCAATGAAATAGAAGAAATTTTTGAGAAGATGTCATATGGCCCAGCTCCTGAGGCTGACAATGTTGTCCAGGTAAAATATGCAAGGAAATAATATGTGGAAAATAAATCATGTGCAAAGTTCAATGTTTTATCATGATGATCTTTAATCACAGCATGAGGTGTTGCAGGTGCCGATGTGGATTTGGATAAAAACTAATTTCGTGCGCCGGATGGGGTCGGGGGTCAAATGGAAATAATAATAATGTCGACTAGCATCAATCGGTACGTGAGGCGGAGTGAATGCACAGAGCAAGCGAAAGCTCAATATTCGTTCTATAATGTTTTATTCCTTCTCTGGACATCTGATTTTCAGTCTAACAACGTTCTAAGAATAGTTAATAACAGCTGAGGCAGATAAGACATGAATGGCTCTGCCAAAGATAAAATAAAAGTAGGCATGAGAAGTGTAATGCAACAGACATTGGGCTGAAACTGTACTGTTTCCAGCAACAAAACAGGAGATGAACGCAATTTATTTAGATATGACATGCAATTTGGCATGGAATATGGGTTGAACGCGAAAATACCTTGATATTTAGGACATTTGTAAAGGATTTGAACA
>JBCAUI010057778.1:0-20443 GCA_038406195.1 Haplosyllis anthogorgicola | reverse complement strand
TCAAAATGTTCCTGGGCATCTCCCATCAGTTTCTTCTGACACCATGTAGTATTTCTTGATGTATGAACAGAGACAAACAAGTTCTTAAATGTGTAACTTTATTTGGCAGCCATAATGGCATGCTCAGTCCCAACAACGGAGATCATGTGATTACAACGTTACAACGATGGGAGAGGGAATCGTTATGATCCAGGATACACACAGAACGACATCTGTTACAAACTTCCCTGAGAACTCACTAAACCTTGGTGTGAGCTAACCCTCGAGTGAGCCATCACAACATGATGATGAGATCAGGTGGCACTTTAACATCCCATAGGGTCTCACACAATCCTGTGCTTCCACATAGGGCTGGTACCAATTTTATACCTTGGTCTAGTGAGGCCATGAATTACTGAGTGTCTCTACCCTATCTGGGAATAGAACCCGGGCCGCCTGCACAGCAGCGCTTCACGTTAACGACAATACTAACAGGCTCACCTCAATGATTACTTGGTTGGCGTGCATCCCTGAATGATGTCAACAAGGACATCAGACAGGGAACAGGTTTTGACAAACGTTTTTAAAATAATTATAAAATATAATTGAACACCAGCTTTAATTAATGTATCGTACCTCGACCAGCGCCCATCTGAATGCGTTTTCTCCGATTCTGTAGCCGTAGTCTCCCCCGTGCACACAGGACCCGGGGTACCCGACCGTCCAGGCGCCTATCATCGTTGAACAGTGCATGGAGGCCAGTCCACCGCAGTCTGCTCCATTCGTGAACAAATGCTGTATGGCATCATATTCTGAAATGGAATGTTACAGATCATTACTGAAATTATTATGGGTATTAATTAAGCATTACGTTGTGGTAGTAGCAACAGAATAAAATTCTAAGATTTCCAAGATTTACGCAATTTTAGTGCATCTGTCGTTTATGGGTATCACCATAGCGCCACAGAGGCCCGCCTTACAGCAGGTCTTCTTTTGGGCGGCCGGCCTTTTGACAAGCCTTTCCTACTTTACGACCAATTCGAATTTAAATATTTTATAAGAAAACACCATACGAAAAGATGTCATTCGCAGTACCATTTCTTTTTTTTTACCGCTAATTTGCATTCAAAACTTTTGTGACCGTCCATGAGTACTTCCACTGTACCTTGATCAGAGCAGCCGTAGACGTCCATATGATGCACGGCCTCGGACGTGATGATGGGCTCGGCGGCCAGGACGTGGTAGGGCCGGTCGGCGGGCAGAGCGTACAGCTTACAGAAGTACGTGGTCGGCTGGGCCGGCACCTGGTGAACCGGCAGCTGAAGGGTGATGAAATCTGCAAAACCCAAAAACATGCCAATATAGGTTTTTACTAATTCTGTATCCTGTTAAATTAGGCTGATTAGGCAGAGTTGGCAGGGGATTTATACTATTATCAGTAATATAACTGATAGTGGTCAATGACTAATTTCAGGTTCAGGACTTAATCTGCCAAATCTGCTAATCTGCCCAGGCAGGCGAAACCAATAGGGAAAAAAGCCGTATAAACACTCTGCAGTGATATTTCACGCCTTTCTACCAGCTTCTTTTGAAGGATACCGTAACACACTTTTTATGTGTTTTCAACTTACATTTTGATCTTTCTCATACCCTTGCTCGGAATAAAGGTCGGATGAGGCACCCACAAGAGAGAGACAGATAACAACCATACAATTTGGTTGTGGGCCTGTTCCTTTTTGTCTTGAAAATATTACGGTGGAGTGTTACTGGTAGTAATACATGAACATGAAACGAGCATTTTTGAACTACAGTCATTCTCGGTTACTTCGATTTTTTATCACAAGAAACAGCTAAATAATCGAGCTAACTGAACTGCAATGTATCAGATTCCTAAACTTTAAAAGAATAAAATACAACCGAAGAAAGAGAAGAAAATCGAAGTAGCTTGAATCGAAGTAACCACGACTAACTGTACTGTAGGTCGCAGACACTTTGCGGTTTTTTCGCAAACAGTCTCACTCGATAAGAAGATATGTACTTCGTTTCTTTCTTTAAATAATACTCATTTTTGTAAAACGGAGCATCCATACCTAAACCCTGGACATCTGGACAGTCCAAGTTGTCTGTCACTTCACCATTCTTGAGTTTACATTCATTCGTGGTAACCGGTTCACAAAATCCTGTTGATACACAAGAAATACATTAATTATACATTTTGCAGACTAAAGTTATGCAGGATTTTCTACCTTTCCCTTTTAAAGCATGATGTGCTTTGGTCTAAAAAGCGTCAGACAGGAAAAAAACAAAGTGTAAGTGGCATAGAAATGCGGTTGCTCCAGGTTCAACTTCTTGGAATGCAATGAGATTTTAGAATTAAATCATTATTTTGAAGAGACATTTTTGAATGAAACACTTGAAACAATTTCTTAAAGTGTGGTTCAAAGTTTCGCCGAATAGAATGGTCATTGAGCGTGACGATTTGTATTCAGTCACTCGCAATCTGTTGTGCAAATCATATTTTATATTAATTTTTTTTGCGCAGGTAGTAAATCTGGAAAGTGGCCTTGACCTTTGGCCTCGGACATTACCTGGGTGAGTAGGTAGATCCGGAGAGTTACACGTTGGACTCGGTAGATTGCTGTTCCACGTACACTCCGGATCGCACAGCTCCTCCCCGTTCGTTCTTCCGTCTCCGTCGCTATCCCCGTGACACAGTGCCGTGGTCCATTGCTGGTTAAAAATTTAACTAGAAAAGTCGTTACGTCGAACGTAACGTCATGTGTCTGTCGAATGACGTCACAATGTAACCATGGCAATGGGACGGAAAGTGGGGTGAGCCTCGTTTTCAGATGGTCATTTTTTTACGCAGACGAATACATACTCTGTCATTTGACAGACAACGAGTTGGCAATTATTCATGATAATTGAGCTGAACGCCCTCTATCGGGCATTCGGCTTTCTGTTTTCACCAAATTGTAGCTTTGATTTCTGACCTAATTTCTAAAAGTTCTGGCAAGGTGCCAAGGATGTCACACATCACGTGACAGACAAAATGGCGGCATGAACCTTGGTAGCCGACAGGTTATCTCCTTGTTGCTTTTTGTCTTTCGAATGTGAGAATGTGACTAGTTACAACACCGTTTCCAACGTCATGTGGTTTCATGGTGACGTTACTATGTGCCACCATCTTAGATGACTTGGAACATTGGCGGATCTAGGGGGGTGCCGCCGGCACATGCCCCCCCCCATGGCCCAAATTTTCTTCGTTTTCATGCACTTTCCACTAAATTTTGGGCGAAAATAGGGGTGGCGCCCCCCAACGGGCCGGGCGCCCCCCAACAGGAAATCCTGGATCCGCCCCTGCTTTACTACCTGTAAAAATTATATAGATGCCACCAATATTTGCAGTTTGGTATTTGTGGTTTTTTCATAGATGATAAATTTGGGATCTGTTATTTGTATCCATGTGATATTGTATAGTGTCTTAGTTTTAAGATTTACCTGTGCTGCAATTTTAGGGTGAAGACAGGGTGCTTACTTGCACACAAAACGAAATGGCACCGTACGGGACATGACCTGAAGGACTTGTTTGTTTCCTCGAAACGAAGGGATAATATGAGCCTTTTCTTGCATGTGAGCAACTTGCATATTGAAAGCAATTTCAAAGATGAGCATTTCTGACTAACCAGGTTATGCAACTAAAATATGTAACCAAATTTTACTTGACAATAAATTGTCGCAGTTTGATTCTTTATTTAGTTTGAATTTACGTTCTCAATTCTCTTTTGACCGAATCACAAATCCTGTTTGTTAACTTTCCAGTCATTCGGTGAAAGAGCCGATTAGGGAAACATGTATAATTGATGACAAGAAATGGCTAATTTCTTCTGCTCCCTTCACGTGAATGTAATAGCTCTTCAATCATTGGCGGAGCTCTCAAGATAGTGTAAGCTCGCATTCACGGTAATAAATACTGGTTCCAGAATGAGCCATCCGTGTATTTGCTTCCCCTGCTGCAGAATTAAACCTTTTTGAAAAGTAAGAAGTCTACTTTTGTTATCAGTGTTGCTGCAAATTGGGTAAGGGTACCAAAAAGGAAAATATGTCATTTACTCATCTTTGGTGAGGGAAGAGAGAGTGCTCAAGCGATGGTAGTTTTTGTCAAGTCTCACTTTTGCTCTAATATCACCATGCATGAAAAATCAATTTTTGGCATCCTAAACCTCTGGATGAGCAACTACAAATTTCATTATATAACATTATGAATAGAGACTCTCCCACAGGCATATGAAAACTGAATAAGTGTTCCGTCAGAGAGGGGTCTTATGGTATGTAAAGCATGATCAGACTTAAGGAGGAGCTCAATGATACAGATCAGTGTGCAGGGAAAAGCTAAAGGCTTGTCCGCATTTGTCTGCTTCTGTAAATTCCCTTGACTGAGGATTATAAAAATTTAAAGGAAGTAAAATTGTTGTCTGGGCCTATTGCACTCTTAAGTAGCAAAAAGTCTAGATGTATTCAATGACATGTCCATGGCAACATTGATGGTTAATGCACTTACATAGCTTATGCTATAAATGTTCAATACTTGATCTATAGTAACAATGGCATTATATCAGCACTTTATAATCCCACACACATAAATATCTACGTTCTGTAAATGATTAATTTATCAGACCATCTCTGCACACACAAAACGGAGTGTCGATATACATTAAAATAACCAACTACCTCAGAAACAGAGACTGAAATTTTAAATTTAAGTTTTTATTACAATTTTTTTAAAATGCTGAAACTAGCTGTACTGAATTAATATACAAAATAATTTTAATCGAGACAACTTTTAGATGAAAATACACAAAATACATAATAGGTGTTAGTACCTTTTTCGTCGATCTCGTTTAAAGGATCACTCTCTACTACCGGTGCACTAAAACATATCCAGAACAATATGATCCACTTCATTTTAGTTGAATTTTCTGTAGCTGCACTTCAAAGGGGTTTTCTGGCATAATCCAAAGATTAAAAGTACTTATTTGGCAATACATTTTTAGTTGTTGTTATTTGGAAAAGTTTCGTCAGACAGTTTGTCGGTCATACCATGTAATTCTTATCTCTTCAAACCCACCTTCTCTCATTCACTGCTGACTACTGCTGACTAAAGCTTGCCTGCACTAAAAAGCAATTATTATTGTCATTGTCAATGAAGCTGAAGAGTGCCGCTGCAGCTGCATGTCTGATATGATCAATAAGTCTAGTTTGTCAACCAGTCAAGATTTGTTTTCTTTGAATTTAAAGATATAAGAGTGATCATTTATGATAATTACAAAATAAACAGACAAGTAATCCCAAATCCTAATTTCTTTCCATCTGTAAATTAGGATAGGTTTTGCCCTTTCCTGTGGCTAAACCAGCTTTAGCTAGAGTTTAGACATCAGTAACTTGGTATTCAGTATGGACTACAACCGAAATGATGCACTTTCATTTTCTACAGTTGAAGGCCCACAATAAAAAGAGCGAGTCAAAAGAATATTCTTTTAATGAGAGGAAATGCTTCGAGCTACTACTAGAGACCAAAGTGTCCTTGTGCAACTTTCGTTTACGGTCTCGACAGGATACTCTTCGTTTAAAGTTTTAGTTAAACACTATTATTAAGAGCAGTTATTAATTTTGGCACAGTTGATAGTTCCCCAGGTATCCAAATAAACTTGGTGATGAAAGAAACATCCCATTGCATGTGCTAAAGTTCTTATAACTGCGAAATTATCGGCTAAATCACGAAATATATGGATTAGTATCCCAATGATCAATCAGTGACATTATATTTTAGATCGATACATCAACAAACAATACAAATAGTGAAGGCAATTGTTGACCGAGAAGTTTGCCATCAAGTAAATTCCTAACAATCAGTCCAGACAACTTGCAACATCCGTCAAATAATAATCAGCGCAGAAGTCATAATACTTGTGACTTTATTCTTTCATAAAAATTCCAAAATAAGATAGTGAAATATTGCAAAATAATGCAGCAGTAACATGTCTAACATATCATTACTTTTTTCACCGCGTACGCTGTGTGAAGATATGTGCACTGTATTAGGAAACAAACTGCACCAAAGGACGGTATTGGTTTCAATGATCAATGATAAAAGGTTCATCATGATAAAATGTGAGCCATGAACAGTTTCTTAATTGTAAATCTTGCGTTTAATGTAGATATATTGACTGAAAGGGTAACAAGTGGATTCCTCTGTCTCACGTTGTCTTTCTTCTTAAGTTGCATCAGGATATGAAGCACTTGCCTGACTCCTCTGATAAAACGTTGGGAACTGTGACTGTTTAATTAATTGTCAATATTGAATGACAACCAAGATAAGTCTTAAAGATTTGAGGAAACCATTTGAATGGAGAAAATCCTGATTTCTCATTCCTACTCTGCTTCCTCAGTCTGTCGGAGTAAATATTGAACACAGGCAAGCAAATCGCAGAAAATGGGCACAATCAATGGCAATCAATAGATTTTTTCTCTTATGTTGCTTCAAATGTTCTGCGACTAGATATGATTAATTTTTTGCTGAAAAGTATTTCTTAAACAGCTGGTCGTTTTGGGGATAATTCTAGGAAACCAATACTTCCGACATGCACTGGCTTACAGAATAGGAGGAGACACCTTTACGTTAAGCTAAAGTTGACTTTGAATATCCAAACGTTCAGGGAAAACGATCAGATCTTTCCATTCGCAGGAAATAAATGATTTCTCATAATTGGCATTATATCCTGGCATCTTCCGGTTTTCCGTGCGAAAACGCGCGAATGCCATGTTAAGGAAAAATTCAAGCAAGGATGAATCATTTTCTTGGTCTCTTCACTGTATATACAATGCACAGTTTTTTTGACTGGACAGAACTAGAAACCCAGCTTTAAGAAGTTAGTGAGCCTTTACGTTAGGTTAGGATTTTCACTTGGTTTAGTTATCAACTGCAGCCTTTCGTAAGTTGTGGGAACCAACTGAAGTGTGATTCCAACTTAAATATCTCTTTACGGGGATAGTGAACGTGGTTCGCAAGCCCTGAGAAATATTCGTCAAAAAATTTCCGTGTGATGATACATTTACCATAGTGTTTAAGCTTAATTTTATCTTGGATAACGCTCAAGGATGCATGTACCAAAACATCTGCCCCGTTGATTTAATGGGGAAAATTGGAGATTAAAATTAACATGTAATCTCCTGATTTCATAAATCACAGTTTGGTTAACTATTTGCTATCTAAGTATTTACGAATTATTGTAACCACAATTGTTTCCAAGATAACAAATGGCATTGATTACCATGATAATGACCCTTACTTTAATATAATTTTGGTAAGTATGATTGCCATAATTGAATTTAAATGCTACTACATTAATCATTCCATGCCAATAAGAGGAACTGTAGCCAAACTGCAAAAAAATATTCGCAGTGAACACATTGGCCTATTGGCAAAACAAGCGTCCATGACCATTGATTTAAAACAAATGTTGAGCTAAAAAAATTTGAGTTAAAACAAATAAGTTCATATTTACATCTTTGAAATTTTTGGCAACGAAAACATGAATAAAACAAATAGTTTATTGTGCTATTTACAGAGGATGTAAATGGCAAAGTTTTGGGACGGTACAATTTCATAATGTGTTTTATGCGCATCAATGGCGCAAGGTAGAATTTATGTTTCTTAATGTTCCCAATCTGATCAAATTTCTACGGAAGCTGCTTTTATTAATCGTTCATAGTTTTCTTCTTATAAACCTGTGGAGTATCAGCTTAGTAGCGCAGGAGAGCTGTTTAGTCTCGTTTTCGTATCGAAAACGAGGGTCATGTGGGGGCCCGATCTATGTTGAATACGTACTTTTGCACGTTTTGAACACAAGAGGTCTCTGGACCAACTCCCCTCCGCCCCACCACGGATTTGGGACTTGGGAAGGAATATTTTTTAGCAATTTCAGATGCATTGTGCAAAAGTATGGATCCAGACTCCCCCCCCCCCCACGATTGCATTTTCAGATCATTTTAGAGACTTTGTGAAAAAAAAAAAATTTTCACTGTATTTTGCTATTTGACTTAGACTTTCTTCATGGAGTTTGCTCAATGTACATACAATGAATTAAGGGACTGGCTCAAGGGACAAACAGTGAGTTTTGGCCCAAGGGATAAAAATAGCTGCTTCAGATGGGATATCTAAGAGGCCTAATTGGCCAAAAATCATTACTTTGGATGGGATATCTAAGTAAATCCTCACTTTAAATCCCCTTTTAAACCTAAATGGCCAAAAATCGTTACTTTAAACGGATATCTAAGTAAATTGTCACTTTCAAAGTTACTTCTTTTTATTATGTAGCAACATGAATGTGTCAAGTGAAATGAATGAATTCCCTGATGATGTGATTGAAATACTGGAGGAAGCTGAGTTAGCATTACTGGTAATGGTGGATGAACCCCTACATTGGGAGATAGAAGTAATTGACAATTTTGAACCCTATGAAGGTGCATGGTGTGTACATTGGGTAGCAAGAAGAAGACATCCCAGAGCATGGACAACTGACTATGCACGTGGAATGTTTCCAGTGTTTAGTCATAACCTCGATGAGTTTGAGAAATTCTTACATGACTACAAAGTTGTATAGATAACAACTGCTTTGTGTAAATTTGGAAAGACAATTGGAATATTAGATAACAACTGCTTTGTTAAGATTTGGATATAGGATTGGAATATTATGGCAACAGACCTTACTTTACATTACATTTTGAGACACAAAACTTACACTGTACCAGATCAGAAACAAAAAAAGGAAAAAGGAACGTTTGTTTTGAATATTGGCAATATAAAGATTTTGTACTGGGTTTTGGGTTGTGGGGGGGGGCAGGGGTGAGTTTGGGGGGAGGAAACGAGGCTGTGCACCGACAGGTCATCTGTCGTTATTGCGTTGGGATAAAATATGACACATTTCTACTTCCAGAATTGTTGTTCGGTTGAATGAAGTAAATATTGATACACAACAATATCAATTGTTCAAGCAATGAAAAATAGTTCAATGAATGCCAGTCAGTAAAAAGTCCAATTGGGTTTTATGGCATGTTCTGTTGAGAGACTCTGTGCAATTAGAAACCTGTTTATGGGTGTCCTCTCCAAAACCACTGATTTAGTTAAAGTTACAGATTATTTGGAAAGTTACACTGCACTGTGAATGTATAAAACAATCCTGACATACCCGTGCTGTTCTTGTGTTTGTTTTTGTTGTCCCATTTGGCATAATTAAATTATCTCTTGCAAGAAGAAGTTTGGAGGCCATATTTTTGTTTTTCATGGATCACACATAAATGAAATACGATCTTATGTGGACGCTTTATTTGTATCCTTGTCAAATTGTGATCTGTATTATCTGCATTTTTTGATGATGCCAAGTACGCTCAGATCCATTTGGACCTATTTGTACCATGAACGGAACCATAAAAAGAATTAAGTAGACAAATGTACGTCTTGGCACTCTAAAAATTTCCTCAAAAGGTTTTAGATTTTTGACAGCTTCCGTCGCAATGTTTAGAAGGAATTAAAAAGAATATGTCTGAGTAAATACCCATGTGAAGTTGTAACTTTGTCTTTTTAACGAGTTCAAGCTATTTAAAGAAGTACCATCGCTAAAGCTGTCCCACATAATCTAAACGATTTTTTAGCCTCGCGAAAGCGAGGATTCTGCAACGATGGAGATCTAGAATTGACAGATTTTTTGAAATGTTTTGAAACTAAACAGTGCTGGACCCCCACCACCCCATGCCTTTTATGGACACTAGAGTGTGCAAAGTTGGGAGACCGGACCCCCCCCCCCAACACACGCACACACACACACCCCACCCCATGTAGTTGATTATATAGAGCGAGGCTGTAACCGACAGGTTGTCTATCTAGTTTTATATTTTCTAGCCTGCACATTTGCTACATTTTGTAGGCTTTCAAAAACTAACCAAAGAACAAAAAAAATTATTAATTATTATAAACGTAGAACAGATACAATGACAGAAATGTTAATCAGCCTCAGGATGGGCCTTCTTCTTGTGGTTCTTCAGTTTTTGCCTGTGATCAAACTTTTCAGGACACAAATTACAAGCCACAAGCTGGTGCTTAACCATGTGATCCAGAGGTTGGTGTTTAGTGAGCCCAACATACTCACACCTATCTTCTTGGCATGGGAAATCTCTTTGAACCTCTGTTTGCTTGTCCTCAGCCTTGAGAGTTAATTGATGGATGGTCACATGCCTTGTGAGATCTGACTTATTCTTAAAACCTTTAGTGCACAATGGGGGCAGGGTAGAGTACAGTTAGTGTGGGATCTCACATGCTGCCTAAGTCTGCCGGGGGTTGAGTAAGTTTTCTGACATGGGGGAAAGTCCTTGCACTGGAAAACTGTATTGTGCATGTCTTGGTGAGTCTTCATGCCCTAAAAGATGTGGATTCTTTCTGACAGATCCCACAACAGTATTTATGTACACACTTCCTCCTTCGTTTGATCCTGATCATGCCTAATGTCAGCTTACCACTGTGGGTGGTAATAACACAGGATTTGTGTTGCCTTTTGGGCTTTGCTGGTTCAAGGTCGGACTCTGGTTCACCCTCTGAAACATCTTCATCATCATCTATTGTAGAGTGGTCTGGAAAGAGGAGTGATAATTAATACTTGGAAATTGCAGGAGTCACTATGGACGGCATCTAAATGTAAGGAAAAAAGAAATAACATTTATGTACCTGATGGTTTGTAGCTGTCTGCTGAAGACTGGGTGGGGGAGGACTCAGTGCACTCTCCTGCTCACTGCCCGTCTCCTTACCAGTACTGACTCCTGCAAAAATTAAGGGAGAAATTTTTAGTAATGACACCAGAAACAGTTGATGCTTTGACGTCAGCAAATATTGATGCCAGAACATGTTTACACCACTAACTGTGATGCCAGAAAGGGCTGACACCAGAAACCTTTGATGCCTGCCAGAATGGCACAAGAGGGCATGTTGACACCATAAAGTTGGCCCTTGACACCTGCAAACTTGACGCTGGTGAAATTAAATCTACAAACTGGGTGAAATTTAGGTAATTCCTACCTGTGTCATCATGTTGCTGAACATCCGAGGTTCGATCGTCATTGTCTGCAATGCATTTTCACTTTGGAAGCTTGCGCCTCTTCATTGCTGGCTTCTTTTGACATGGTTTATGTGGCTTTTTGGCCTTATGTTCGGGTATAGCCTGACAGTCGGGAGAGTTACCATCCCCTTCAGCACCAGACAGAGGTTGATTCTTGTCTGCCTATGCCGGTGACTTTGGATCCTTTCCATCTGCATCATCCGGAGTGTTAAAATCCCCTTTAGCACAAGACAGAAGTTGATTCTCATCTGCCTGTGCCAGGGAGTTTTGATCCTTTCCATCTGCATCATCTGGAGACTTAAAATCCCCTGCAGCACCAGACAGAGGTTGATTCTTGTCTGTCTGTGCCTCCTTCCCATCTGCATCAGTTTTTGGTAATACCTTCTCATTTTCATTTTTGTCCATTTCTAGACTTTTGGGGTGGTATTAATCAATTTAAAGTCTTTCATGACAGCCAGCACAAATGAACATTTATCCAGATCAGCCCATGGATGTGTTGTCCAGATACTTCCATTAGCACATAGAAGAGTGATGTGTTTTTTGATCATTTGGGATAGAACACAAAGCTGGAGTTCATCCACTGAAACAGTTTCTTTTGATACACCAAAGATATAGTCATCGAGAACTATCTTATGTTTGCTCAAGTACCTTTTGCCAGCAAAATTGAGAATGCTTTGTTTGTTCCTATTCATGTAACTCACAAAGTTGGCATGAACTCTTGGGGCTTCTAATTTATCCTTCAGGGATCTCCTGATCATGTAAAAGATGACATCATCAGCTAGATAAGGAGCAGGGGCTGCAAAAAAGATAATGTAAAACCTATTTTAGTGTGCTGCAAATTGGCAGAGTCAAGTAATTAATGGTGTCAGGTTTATTTATGGTGTCATTTAAGGAAAGTACAAGGCATCAAATTGCAGGTGTCAAATTCAGGCATCAAATTGAAGGTGTCAAATTGCAGGGGTAAAGTCTAAGGCATCAAATAAAAGCTTCTTGCATGACTAGGTGACAGGCATAATTGACTCCTGCAATTTACAAGGGTTACTTACATTGAAAATTTGTCTATTCCATAAGTCCAAATTATGGCCTAATTCCTGATTAGAATCAATGAAATCCTTCACCATAATCGGCTCTACAATGCCCTTCATCATATATGTTGGTCTTTTGTTAGATGGCACCAACCAAGGGAAGGAAAAATGCAAGGCATAGAAAAATTTTCAAAAATGTGTCCAATGTCCCATAAAACTTAATTTATTTACGAGGGTTGTACTGACCCCACGATACTTCGTAGGGCCAGAAGGTAGTACCCTGTTGGCTCAGCGGGTGGCCCTGACACTAGTGTGGGGAGGGAAGGGATCGGGTTCACCCCACGGGTATCGTAGGGTGAGCCCGACCCCTTCCCTGCTGGCTTAGGGATCGCTTTGAAACTATTACAGCGTATTCAGATGTCTCTATCCGCATTAAATAAGAGTTGTTGCCGCGCTCAAGAAAGATTGAAACGTTGGCTATATATAGCAGTTTTGGACTTCCGGGAAAATTCCCTTCGCACATGCGCATTGGCGTCGTCAAAGGGAAAAGGAAAACATTGGAGTGAAAGTCAAAATAAAAACACATTTTATCAATTAAACTCCGCAAGGATTTTCAATATGAAAAGATGTAGGATGATCTAAATATATACTGTAAGTATACATTCATTTGAAAGTGTAAAATGTTTCTATTTAAGTGTGGAAATATTCGCTTAAATGCAGGATGCTTGAAATGGTTTTCATATGATTATGATGATCATATGACTGAGGATGTCAACAACAAAAACAAGGTTTTTAACCCAGACTGTGTGGGCATTTGGGTTAAAATGTGACACTGCAGATAAAATAAAGCAGGATGTAAGTTGAAATGTGTTTTATGATGTTGGATAGAATAAGCAACAGTTGGCCATTTATAAAGTGGGAGGGGCATCAGTGTCTGCATCAGCAGCACTCTATCGCTTTCCTACAATTAGGGAGACAGATGCTCAGATATAGTCTGTGTTATGTCATAGGTGATAATTAATTAAGATTAATTAGGACACTATGTTATTCATTCTTAACAGAAGACTGAGTCAATTCCTAACGTATTTTCTATGCACGCTTTTGCCATTATTAAACGTTTTTCTATCCTACATTTGTTCACCCCATTTGATTCAAACAATACAATTCGGATGAAATATAATTATATATGCAAAAGATAAGCTGTCCATTGAAGCTACATTGAAATTATAAGGCTTCAAGTTCATTGTCAGTTGAAAGAATTTACTTATTTGACAGTTGAAGTGCAGCCGTATTTCTAAACATGGAAGTGTAGACAGTGCTTATCTGATAAAATTTGCAGTAATGTAGAAATAAATACGATACTATTGACAGAATGCTGTGAATATATTGGTCTTCTCAACTCGTAATCTTTGGGCTTCAATTGCAGACAAATATTTAGCATGCAGTGAATTCAAGTATTCTAATGATAACACAGAGTAATTTGTTGAGTTGTCTGTTAATCCTGTTTTAAAACTTGCTTGTAATTAAAGAGAAGGGTAATTTTGTGTAGAAATTAAGGACAATTTGTGAAAGGACGTTTATGTGGCGACATTGCAGTTTGACAGACTTAACAAGAAACGCACTGATACGACACATCCAGCAATTTTATCAGGCTTTGACGTAATTTGCATTTAATGGCTAAAATTAAGATTTAAAAGATTAAAATGATTAGTTAGCGACAAATGAATACATATGATTTATATTACAGAATTGAATTATTTACATATTTTAGAGAGCTGCAGCCATATGCGGTCACCCAAGTATAAATGTAGGAAAGCACCAGATTAAATTTCCGATAAAATGAATAAGATTTAGCATGTGCACAACTCAGGCCGCTATTTAGCTGAAGTTTTTTGACTTCGTTCTGTAAATTTGTGTTTTATTTTAAAAATCTCAAATTGTAAGGAATTTTGGCCGGGTTTACGTCTGGCCGGAGGTGGTTGCAGCTCTCATAGAGCTACAGAATATGGCCAACAAGCAGAAGGAAAAATATGTATGTACCCAGGCGAATAATGCTTAAAGAATTTATATTATTCGTAATTATCCAAAATATCAGAAAACCATAACTATTTGTAGAACTGTAAGTAATGTAGGACTGTTTGGAATTTAACAGTTTATAAAACGAACCAGAGAATAAATCAGAAAATTACCAATAGATCCAGATTTTGCTACGGATTTTAATTATTTTTAATTAGCACAGACCTCTACAATATGTCGAACAGACAGAAAGTATGTTATGTTACGTATCCGTGTTTGGAAGGTTTAACCGGATCAATATTCCGGACTGGTTGAGGCTTATTAATAATTCATGCTGTACTATGTAGAAGCTGTGGCTGCAGGCAGGGGGAGGACGGGAGGAGGAGGCAGCAGCTTCCCCGTCTCACTCCCTCCCTCCCCCCGGGGCCACAGTCTCCTGCTTCACGGGCCAAACGGGGCGAAAATTTGCATTTACGGTAATCTGCGCTGCGGTCAACGGTGGATGATTTGATCTTGCATTAAACTACAGTTCCCCTTTGGACTGACCTTCTTTTGCATTATCATCAGGCTTAAAATGCGACAAATCAATTTGTACATAAAAGACCCATGCCTTTGCAAGACACACTGTGAACAGACTATTATTGCCAAAATGGGCGGCTGTCAGAAACAGGCTTATTGTATCGAACATAAGGAGTTGTAGTTGCAATGCTACCAAATACTACTCTTTTACACCCTATCAAGAGGACTCACCCACCCTCGGCGTGTGCCATCACATTCAGGTGATTAGACATGTTCAGTTATATTCCTAACACCGCGCCCGCTCACGAAGAGAGCCCGTTCCCACCGCGGGTATCCTATCTCCCCGTTGCCTTTCCTGCAGCTTCTCTCGTCTCCCTTCTGCCTCCTTCCCTACTGCACCGTACTGCAGCTCGTTGAAATAAAACATAAAAGGCTGGTTGATGAAAATTGCAGGCAATGACGTTAGTAGTTAGTTGTGAGGTAAAGTCACACATTTTACGTCAGCTTACACGTCTGAGATACTGTGTGTAGAACTGTGGGGTCGCCAGATTCTACCTCAACAAACGAAACTCCGCCGGGTTACGTTCGCCGATAAGATACACGATTTCACCAGGCGTGTTGTTTTAGCCGCCTTTCAAACCAAAATAAAAGCGTTGAAATATTTATCAAAACCACCATTATTCTTAGTGACGTTATTTAGTTGAACCACATTGTAACCCGAGCTGCATGACAGTGCGATTTAATAAGCCAGAAGTACTTGCCAAGAAGAAGAACCGCTGAAAACAGCGATCGTTCTTGGCAGGTGGTTGGTGAAATATGAACAATAACCGCCATTATCCATAGAGGCAGCTATTTATGCTTTAAGACCATGTTGTAAGGCCTCTTTTCAAAGCAAAAAGAAATAAAAGTAACAATTAACTTCGAAGCAAAAAACCCCAAATATTAATATTTGTCGATTTAACTGGTGCAACAACACTTTGCCGTGTGAAAATGTTTCAGCTGCCGCGCGAAATTTAATTTTAAATGTAGATTTCAAAGTGTGGCGGAAATGTAATCCAAACACTGAAAAAGCCAAGATTATGCGTTTTCTCGGCTTTTTATTGATACTATTTAATAGAACCTATTTTGAGCAACTTTTTTCACCCAAAAGTGTCGTAAAAGGCAAGGCGTCGCTCAAGACCAGGGTCATTTAAACTAGTTTTAACTACTTTGTATACGATGGAAAAGTGTCGTAAAAGACAGGATGTCGCTCAAGACACGTGTCGTTAAAGACAGGTTTTATTGTAGTCAAAACTACACTGCTTTACAACTTCATGTGTGCGTGTAGGGACCGGAGGGGGGAAAGTAACGTGTAGCTTGACGTCGGTAGTTGCTGCCAGCTTCAGGAAGACGAGATAATAAGACAGTCCGGAAAAAAAGCGGTTCAGTCGTCAGTGGCGGCCACGGCCAACAACAGATTTATACGTAACAGAAACAAAACACTGTAACGCATATGGACATTACGGCATAGACGACAAGACATTATTTTTGTAATGGAAATAGTCAAAGAAAACAATACACAACTGTACAATATGTAACATAACATAGAAGGATTATATTTTCATTAATCAGACACATTGACATTAAATTTAAAAAAACCCCGGATTTTTCGTCTCATCTTCCAGCTTATATTGTGATAAGTTCTTCCTACAGAGAGGCTGATATAAACGCTCTAAACTGTGATATCTCACGATTTTAAACCCAAGTTGAACAAAACATTAAAACCTTGAACGACATTTACCTATACCGGAGTTACATTGAAGTCGGTTTGTAAGACATTACAGGTGTATATGTACATACATGTGTACATGTGTAATATAGAATGATGGATTTATTACTATACATAACGTTTAACTGATATTTTCAGACACAGGCACACCAGGCGTGAGGCCATTTGGAAACGGATTATAATACCCCATCTGTGGAACTAATACAGGTAACTTGCGTTTTACATTATATTTAATCATTCACCAAACCCAAATTGGTTACACCTGAACGTCGCCGGTCAGACACTCAAATACTGAAAATTACCCATTCGGATCGCACTATGACAGAGATTTTATTTTTGGCAAATACGGGGAGAGACCGACAGTAAGGGATCCAGAATTTTTTTTTCACTGACAGAAAATGTACCATGAAATGTCGGAATTCATCCCAGTCGTACATTACGGAACTTTCAGACTGCAGTCCGGCAACGCAGTTTTCTAGTTCAGAGCTCTGGCCTCTGATTTTAGACAGGAGTAAATGCCAGTAATCCTGTCTTGGCAGAATATTCCGTCAGATAACCAAATACAGTTGAACATGTATTTTTCTAAAAAAACCTAAAATTTTCGTTGCAGTGACAGTTTTCCCGTCTGCCTAAACTTGCCTCAGCAAAAGGAAATTATCCTTCGAATTATGACATTTTTTTCATGTAAATGCCGCAAGACGTATTAAATATACACGTTTCAAATTGTCGTGGGCAGAACAATCCAAATCGGTTAGTTTCGTGTAAGGGAAAGTGATCTCCAAAGTGGTGGATGTTGCAAACAGATATCTTTTCGCATTTAGAGCAGTTAAAATGCCATATTTAATAAGAGTTCAATCCACATGACCTTAAGATGTCATCAGAAATCCTCATCAGTACACACGGTTTATTGTAATGCGGCATAACATATTCACATCATGTAATATTAAATACCTTCATCAGGACCTTTCCACCGCGACGCCTTCTCTGCACTTGTATGTATCATTCATAGTGTAGTGCATCCAACACTCTGCGTATTATGCGAAAATCTGATTGTAAATTACGACAATGGCAACTGTTTTAAGGTTGAAAATTTAACGCCATGAACATGAAAAGTTTAGCAATGTTACAGACACGTGTAAAATGAAAATATTAAACTAAAATCAGAGATCAAGATACAAACAAGGTAATAGATTCTTGACTGGAATATGCTGAAGAATACATGTCCAATTTTCGAACTCTGGAAGGTTTTGTAATAAACACCCAATTATAGAATTACGTTGCAGTCAGAATTGGGTATTAAGTCAACATGGTGTACGTGCGCGTCTAGACACGTTTGCAGACTTAACGTAATAAACTAGAAACGTCGTTACGTCGAACGTAACGTCATGTGTCTGCCAAATGACATCATAACCACAGCAACAGCAACAAGACATTTTCGTTTTGTCTTGGTTTCTATTTTGATGGTTATCGTCTGTTTCATTTTGTCATGGTTTCTATTTTCACAAGTTTTTTAGGCGGACAACCACATACTCTGTCATTCGACAGACTATCAGGAGAAACATGGCATTTAGGCCTTTTAGAATACTTATGCACTCCTATTTCAGATGTCCTTGCATCGCCAGTGGAATTACTCAGTACACGCAAATTTAAGGGCCTGTTACCATGTTTTGAAAATTCCAGAATTGATGCAGTCCAAGATGAGCTGCAGAAGTGCGCCGATAAAAACAAGATTTACCATGATCGCAATGCTAAAGCATTAGAGACATTATTTGTAGGTGCAACTGTTATGGTTTTCAAAGACGGAAAGTGGATAAACGGCCATGTCATGGAGAGACAAGACCAAAGCTACATAATCCAGATACCCTCTGGCAACATAATTTCCTGCAACAGAATCGATATCTGTCATTCTAAAATTCCTTTTAAATTGCAGGTCAAATGGGAGATCCCTATAACTAAGCCTATTGTTTCAAAGGAAACGTTGGACAAACCTGAAGGTGGTAAATCTATTGTGCAAAATACGCTTTCAGTTCCAAATACGGTTACAAAATCCAAAAGAGTTGCGCTGAAGCCAGTTAATACTGCAGCAACTGCTACAAGTAACAATGTAATGCAATCTGGATGTTCTGTCATTCCACCAAAGCAATTAGATTTGTAAATCATAATTTTAATTCCCCTATATGTCATCATTATAGTGCTATTATTGTGTAATGTGCAACCGTTTAACCATGTCTTCATTATAGCTATATGTGACTGCAATGTACCCATTGTACAAGATGACAAAGATGATGCTTTCGTTTAATGGAGAGAAGAACAGAATATCAAGACAACAGGAATTAATTTGTGAACATTTATGATCTGTTTCAACAGATCTATATAGACACTGAATGGTAATGTGTACCATTATGCACATTGTGCACACTGTATATATGTTTTCAAAGTGCATTTAGAAATTAAGGATCGACTTGGACTCCATCTTTGTATTAATTTGTACTACTTGTTAAGCTTTGTTCAGAATTTATATGGCTTAAACCGGCTATGTAATCGTACATACATGTATCTCAGGTGAACCCTGTATAATTACAAATGCGCACAATGTAATTATGCACTGTATTTGTCGCACGAAGTCATAAATTCCATGTATTAATTAATTTCAAACTTGCATTTCATTGTATTATTCCATTTAGTACCAGTGGTCTCATTTGTGGTCATGTCCGTATGGTGACAGATCTGTATGTTTGTTTTCAGTAAGCGTTTAAGGGTTAAAATGTCTATTTGCGACGTTTTACATCGTATTTATTTATATGTCGTTATTTTCTGTTAAAAAGGGGAGATGTAACAGATATCGTTCATATTTGTTGATCGTAACGTTTTGCCTGTACTCAGCCAAAATCCATACCCAATGCGGGTATGCCACCTGTAGGCTGTTGTTGGAACCGAGCAGGGCAGTATGGCTGCCAGAATAAAGTTACTCAGTTAAAACCAAGTATTTGTCTATGTTGCACAATAGAAACTATCTTAGTTCGTACAAGCTGTCTGTAGTTGCGTGTTAATAACTTATGAACAAGAGCGTCTTGTTGTATGAGGCAAATTGTTATCGACAGGTTACATTGTGTGAAGTAAGTTATAGGGAATACTAAATAAGTCAAAGGGTAATTAAAAGGCATTAAATGGAAACAGAGAGACGGAAATCTTCCCGCAATGGCCAGAAAATCCGGCCTTTTCCTTTAAATACTCAATTTCCGGCTGTTGAAAAAGTTGTAAAAGTTATTAAATTTTACAGTTTCGTGGCTTTTGGAAGAAGGTCCGAATATCTAAGTGGAATACCAGTACTGAAGATCTGGTGGTGTTTAACGAAAGCAAACAGCTTGTTCACAGTGAACAAGCCTTGTCTATGAACAGAAAACTCAATTTCATAAAGTTGAAATGAACTGTTGGACCCTCTTGTTGGAAGGAACACCCGCTTCATGAACAATAACTAAACAATGTTGTTAGACTGATACTCTTCCAAAATCCTGTTGAAAGAAATAAGTATAACCTGAACTGAGTGTCACGGGCCAGACAGAGAATCATAAAATAGGAAAAAGTGGCACACCCTTACCAGTCCTGTAAATTACAAGTATCAAAGAAGTTACATGTAAGGAGAGAAAAATAAGGAGAGCAGAAAAATAAATTTGGAGGGAAACCGATCTTTGGTTTGGAGATACCATCAAAAGGGGCAAGCTGCGAGAAATAATGGGGATCATATTTATTCCCAGGGATTAAAACTCGCCAACATTTTTGGCTCATTTGGCATATATGCCAAAGAGCCTATAGAATCATGAAGTGTCCGTCGTCGTTGTCGTTGTCATTGTTGTGGTCATCTGTGCACAGTCACCCTGAGCACACTATTGATCGTAGAGACTTCATATTTTACACACATATGCACCTATGTCCTATCTCAAAGCCTAGCAAAAGTCATGTTGCTGTGACCA
>JBCAUI010057777.1:0-36663 GCA_038406195.1 Haplosyllis anthogorgicola | reverse complement strand
GTGTTCCTTGACACTCCCCTAGGAGATGCCTAACCTTGACATCGTTTGGTACAGTAGCCTTTACGGCATAGTTCGCGGTCTACGGTGTCTTCCAGTGCACCCCTACACTGATCGACTTTCGAAAGTCGACCGCTGTGAGGGTGGGCAAGACACTTAACCAGGTCACCTTGTTACACCTTGCCCACCCAGGGACGCCAAGATGTAACTGGAGGGCCAGGACCAACAGGTGTCGGTCGTCCTCCCTTAAGACACAGTACTCTCAAAAGTGTCAGCCTGGAACGGACTTCCAGGGTCTCGTGAGCCGGGTGTAGTCGAATGGCAGTGGCCCAGCTACCAATACCTACTTTGAGGGTTTATCGAGCGTGTCGGCATGGTATCGATGTGAAAATAACGCTAATAACTTAATGGACTCGAGCTAACAGGGCTCGAGTCGATCGACTTTAATAACAGAAAACAATAACAATGAAGTCGGTTGCAAACGTCTCGCTGAGACGGACACCTGGGGGCAGATCTCTAGTTGGTTGACGGTGTTAACTCACAGGAGATCTCTGATGTTAACACTATGGAGTTCAAAGTAGATCTCCCCGACTTCGGGGAAACACGGGCTTTTTAAAGGAGAAAGTTGGTCGACGTGACGCAATACAGTCGACCACATCATCATTTCGTTCCATTCGTGACGCGGAACGTTCAAATGGAACTTGCAATATGACGTCATCGGCCACGCACATGCGCGTCGACAGCTTCCCGTGGAGTCGATCAATCCCTCCAGAGGTCAGTCGACCTTTGGAAGTCGATCGACTACCCGGGAGCTAGTAGCCAAACTTTAAAGCGAATAAACGGCACGAGTGGCGGGCACTGGACCGTGTATGTATGTGTATGTATGTGTATTTCCCCCGCTATTAAGAAATTTCAAGGAAAATTTGAGTAAAATTTTGTACATATATACATATATATTGTGGTGTTGTATTGTTTGACATGTTCCACAATGCTGTCACTTACATGTGTTGCAAATGCATACGTTACGAATAGAATACAACACGCAAAACTATCGTATTGTCTACAGTATTAAACCTGCACTGAAGCAGATTAACACTTGTTTCCCAGGTCACATGTTCAGACAAGGCAATAAAATGTTTATAATGTTTTGCAAATTTTCTCACTACATCCATTAGTGATGCAATTTAACTTTAAACTGCATGAACGAATAATTCGATAAGAAAATGAAAAATCTGCAGGAGAGATGGCTAAATGGTCATAATTTTGTGTCATTGAAAAGTGCCGTCTATTAAAATATTTCGGCATAAATTTAGTGTTTGTTGTGTCTCCATCTACCGAAATCAAATGATATATTACCCCTTCTTCGGCTAAAATAGAAAATGATCACAAATTAGCCAATTAGCTGTTGGTGAGATATTTTAGGTCATAAAAAGAACGTCAAAGAATAATTCTAAAATAGGAAAAAGCATATCTTCTAATTTTACTTTAGATTAGTTTTAAATGTTTTGAAAATTGAAAGATGCGTAAGAGTGTGAATATAAAATGCTGTACCTGATTGTTGATTTTACTCAGTTCAATGTCATTTTAGGAAGAGAATTAACATAGAAACTCCGGTTAACAGAGACAAAATTACTCGTAGCTTAAAGAGAAAAGTGTCTTAAATCAGTGCCGTAATTTGACAGATGACAGTTACACTTGTAACAGTATAAATGTTAAAGTTGAATGTGCGTCATAAATAACAATGTTCAAGCTTTAGTTTGTATCAGACAGTTAGCTTCATTATGATTAATGCGCCATTTGATCAAATCACCTTACAAAGGTCACGTAATACAATATCATGTAATTGTACTAAGAACTGAGGATTTCGGAAAGAACATAGATAGTAACCCACACCTTTCTTACTTTTTGTGTGGGCAATCTTTAGCTTTTGATTTTTTTCATTATAATATAGGCCACGAGTTAAACGAATTTTCTCTTTTACATTATAAAACAGCTCTTGAAATGATCATCGTTTTTTGTTTACGCGGAAAAAGGGGTAATATCTCACATGATACGGTAGATGAAGAAATTGCATAATTTGAATCAATGTTTGATTAACGTTGACATATGTAGGTAGATGGCATAGACGTAAATCTATAATCCGGCCTTTAGCGTTGATATAAAATAAAGTCCATTTCAGACTCTGATAAACAAAAGGAAATCAATAACTCGAAGCCAATTGGTTTTTAAATTACCGGATATTATAAGTTGTTCTTTTGTGGTTCTTCATCTTGAAAACAATAGAAATGTGCTTTTGTGAACCGTTGCATTTCAAATGCAAACCTATAGTGCTTAGTTGTTCTTGGGACCCATGCTGAGAATTTCAATTTCTCTTTTGTCACGTGTATTCACTGTAATTTTTTTTAGGAATAAATCTAATTCCAGCATTAAAGGCACTAATACAGGCCTCCTGTCTAAATCTAAAGTAAAAAAGATTTGATTTTTGTTATTGACGTCTCATAGACGGGCTTACAAAGGCAGCCTCATATCATGAGGGATAATCAAACATCCTTTTATCCTTTTTAACAAAGAGCAAAGGGTAAGTGGCCGCAAAATTGGTTCGTTAACCGTCTGAGTGAAGTTGATAAAATCTACTTAGTGACTGAGTTTAGTCTCCCTAAGAACGAGCTTTTATTAGATAAGCGATTTTAGGGAACTGCACAGGCGGACCTGAGTGAACCTTTTGATTCTAAACCCCGTCTAAATTACAAGCATAACCATATGGATGTTAGTGCTATAGTTATCAAGACCACAGACCACTATGCTATGTTCTTCCTTCAGTACAGAAAATTTATTTTCAGTGTTTGAAGCGTGGAGTGAGTACACGTCCACAGATCAAGTAAATGTCATATGCAGAGTTTCAGGGTTCTTTCAGCATCTCAGTTAGATTCCAGTAGATAAAAGAATTTCCTTCTATGACACGCACAACTTGTATTTGTATTGCTCTAATTTCCCCTACAGAGTTCTCTATTTTAACTTTTGCGTGAATTTAATTTATTTTCTTGTATATTTTATGAACGACTCATGAAAAATTTAGAAAATGCAAAGATTGGTAACAGGCAAAATGTCTTCAGATACGATTTCAATCTGCGATCCGATAACATGAACAGATGACCGTTCCATCCTCTCCGTTTCTTGAACAATACAAATGCACGATGTACTAGCATTTACGTGAAGAACACAACGTGGGACTCAGTAAACGTAAAAGTGGCAAATTTAAATCTTCTGAAATGTCAACCCTGAAAAGAATACAATTCTCTCATTTTAATATTCAAAACCATAGAAATAGAAAAAGAGTTTGAAGCTAACACACAGTTTGTTCCTTATGGGAAACTTACCATTCCTACCATGACAATTATCTACCAAACAAAGTCGGAGCTACTAAATATAAACACGAGCAATGCCAAACAGTGCACATTGTAGTGATAAATAACACTACTACTATCAAAACAATGGAGTGCTGTAGCCATAAGGGTACATTTATCCCGCTAAGGCTATTGTACCTGTGGCCATATATAACTAGAATAAGCTATGCAGAAATAACACAATTCCGGTCTGTATCAAATGAGGCCTATTTGTCAATCTTTCTACATACATGTTGGTAGCTGTATTTTATTTATCTGTGAAAAGATTTGCATCCACAGCAACTCATGAATTCTAATAGTTTGCTACTGAATAGTGCTTTCTTAATCTCTTCATTATGTAAAAAAATATTTGAAATATAATTTATAAAAAAAAGTTTGTACTGTAAATCCTTCAACAATAATAACAATCCATAAATGGCTATGATGAAAAGATGAATGAAAAAAAAGGAAGGTCGGAACATAACCTGCAAGTACTCAGGTTATTCTCAGTCCTATGAACATCATTTGCTTGCTGTGAGAAAAACGCTCCCCGAGCCTTCAACAAAGTGCTACTACAAATATTTACCTTCTTTCACATAAATACATACATGCGTTGAGGGGAAAAAACTGCCCAGACATAAAAAACATTTTCCCCTCCCTTGATAAACATACCCTATCCCCCATCCCCCATCCCGTCTTAAACCACTTTCGCCTAACACATAAATGACCTGCAATGCGCTCAGCTTCACTGCTTGCATATATGCTTGATACGCACGCTAAATCAATATTGCATATTTGTAGACATGATAAAGCTGCGGTACCGCTGGTAGTGGTAGTGGTAGGGGAGCCACTGTTGTAATCTGGCTCAACCAATATGTGACATCAATCATTTATGCTGGGGACCCACCACTTCTATTGAGCCACCGCATTTGCAGGCGGCTGCATTTGGTATTGCATGGCAGCAGTTAGTTGCAAGCAGGCAGCAATAATACCATATAGGGAGAGAATGTAAGGGAGATTGAAGGCCGGGAAAAGCTGCCTGCAGGAAAAGGAAGCAGTGCAAGCAGGGGACTCAATACAGCAGCTGCAGCAGTATTCAAGGTATAGCCGAAGCTCCACCATTAGTGACACAAGACCATAAGCAGCGGCAGCAGCTTAAAGCAGAAGCAAGAAGCAGGCTCTTTTCGGTGGAGGTTGAACGCAAAGCTGTTATACCTGTGAATATTACACGATGTGACAAACAACCGGAGCTTCTGTATTAACTGCTTTATTATTTTGGAATTCAATCTTTTAGAAAGCTGTAGTAGATCGTCACAGTTGCCACAGTGCTACTGCAGTCTACCTTCCATCTTAGACACGTTCAGAGATTATGGAGCGAGAAAAAACGTTTCTCTATCTGCTGTGGAAGTAGGCGGCGGGGAGAGGGAGCACGGTTCTTGCGGAGGATTCATTCTGGATGTAGCAAAAGGTTCGTGCCCGGAACTTCACCAGCCTTGTTGTACATTTTATCCTGTCTAATTACCACCAACTCTTTTTTAGATATCCATCCAGTTTCATCCAAAATTAGACAAATTCAATTTATTTTCCTGCTTATTTTTTTCTTTTAGGCGGAACGAACATCTTCGTGTCTTTGTCTTGAGTTCGGTTCTGCTTGCTGCTGCTGATTTACGGCTACATACGCACGGTTGCTGCTATCTTCATCCATAAACGGAGAGAAGAGGTTAAGCGAAAGAAGAATCGGAATCAGAAGAACAGACAAGCTGCATTTGACCTCCATTTTGAGGACAGTGGATTAAATTTTGTGACGGATATGATCAACTACTCAACATCCCAGGCAAGGCGACAGACAGTATGCGGTCGAGTTTGATTCGAGGTTCCGACAACCTAGAGACGAACCAAACCGAATGATGCGGCAGTGAATGATAGTTCTGTATCATAATCGAAAGGAATACGAGGCCATTGTGATATCAAGGAGCAATTAGTAGATGTAGTTTCTGTGTGGATGGATGTGTTAAATACGTGATGAGATCTTGGCAGCCTTGCTTTGCACCTGCCACTCAGTTCAATACCTTTAACAACAACACATTATACTGCGACAGTTCCATCTTCATCATCATCTGCATCATTTGGGATTACAAATATAGATTAATTGAAAGGCTGTAGATCTATTTCTGGTAAAAGAAAAAAGCTACACACATACGCATACATCATCTTTTATTGATATACAATGGAGGTGTTACAATAACAATTAGCTTAGTTACTTCTATGGGAGATATTAAAAGCTACAAGGATGTGGAGGACTAGCGGCAATTATCGTGCGATATTAGTGACAACTATGGTGGCTCCTTGTGGAAATGGGGCAGCTGCCACATATGGGCGGAACTAACTTCCCGCTCACAAGGATCCAATTATTGGCAAAAGTTTAGGTGGGTACACAAAAAATATAAAAAAGAAAACGAAAGAAAGAGAGAGAGATAAAGAAATGCAAATATAAAGTAATTAGAAAGTCATAAGCATTAAAGCTCTCTGTCTGCTTTTTATCATAATAAATCAAAATAACATTTATTTCAAAAAGGCCAAAGGATTTTTTCCAACCTCTGCGTTAATATTGATACGAATATAGATAGAGAAATCGAAAATTACAAAGGATGCTCTGTTATTGAAAAGGCTTTTGTGGAGTTAGGTTTCTTTGAAATCAGTGTAATATTGTATGAGATTTGTATAGAGACAGTTTCCTTAGGCACAAGCAGGCAGGCAGGCAGGCTAAATGCAGGCACGGCAGGGAATCGATTCCCTCTCCCCGCGCGTCTATATTCATAATGTCGGCTATTATTGAATGGCACCCACCACCACCACTATCACACTGACAACAACTACCATCATTGGCATCATAAACTGAATAGAAAAAAACTGCTTCAATCTTTTGACGTCTAACGAGGATATGTTCCACGAACTGCCTTACAAAATGAAGCAGCAACAATAAGAGCAAGCAGGCAAGCAAACAGCTTCAAAAATTTAAAGGATAATCTATTCTAATCTGTGATTTCTTTTCTTTTTTTTATTGAAGAGGATTATTATTATTACACCGTGGTGAACTTGTGTGCGGATTATAATGGATAACGATCACTGGTTCTCGTGATAAGAGTGTATCTGCTTTCAAGGGGTCTGTGCGACCCTCTCTCTGTAATGACGATGATGGAATGAGACCTTATCGGCAGATCTCCCACTGACTGCCTGGGTCTCTTTCTCTCTGTGTGTTGCCTGGTTACCACTTCCAGGAAAGTCTTAAAGGCCTCGCACTTAGGAGGCAACGTGACCTGCCTTGACCCCAAGGGGTCCAGAAGTCTGACACTTTTTCGGATTCTTATCAGCATTCAAACAGTATCCATCGCACTATTTTTCACCAATAATATATTTAGTTTAGTTCATTTATACCCCTTTCATCCATATTCAATCATATACATATATATATATCATTCGATTTTGTTTTTTATTTAATTATTTGTTGCAATTTTTAAACTACCTTAATTCCAGATTTGCGTTGAAACCAGTAGTATAAGCCATCACCAAAACCCGAACACAATCCAGACACCCGAACACACCACCCGAGTACACCCGAGTACCCCAACCAACCACAACCACCACTACCGCTTCTAGGCCACGCCACCTCGTGGTCATTTACCGGTCTACCAGTATATTAAGAGCACCTAGCAACCAACCATCACCATGACGACACCACAATCACAACCACCCTGACACCAACCCTACACCCTTAACGACCGCAAACCACCCGGTGCAAAGAGCACCTTACACCACCCAAGGGGGTGTGTGATTTCCTGTTGGACCGACAACCGCCCGCTGATACTCAGACCTCGCAAGGCAAGGTTTTATAACAAAACGTAGAAAGTGGAAAGTAACAGTGTGCCTCAGTTGGGTGTGACTAGTTCTACACAATATTATCTAGTTCAAATATACTGCACCAAATCAAATTAACAGCTATAGTGGGAGAGATCTCACGCTACTAAAAAGCCTCTCTCACGATTTCTCCATCACTTACACGGTAGAATTCGTCAAACTGTATTATAGATTACCAGTTATCGTCATTTCTGCACTGTTAGTAAGTTGGGTGTAACGTTTAGAGTACTGTACTATATATAAACTTAGAAGTGTGTGATCTCACGAGTTCTTGCGAGATTTTGCTGTCTGTATGCACCATATTTGGCCAATGTGAGTAGTTCGTGCTGTGAGTCTGCGCAGTGACAATAATTTGGTTGATCAGGTGTGTACAGAGGTTTACAGGGTTCATTGGGTACTTATTTTTCAAACTTATTTAAAATTACAGTTTTAATTTCGAAAGATGGGGTTTATTACGACTTTTGGCCCAATTTTTCACTGTGTAATCATTTCAAGTCTAGAATTAGAGTCTAGCTTATTGAACACATGTCAAAAATCACACAGTATATAAAATCTAATACGACTCCTTTGGCAAGAAATCACTTCCGGTAAAGTAGGAAAAAAGAAACACGAAAATAGAAATAATAGAATACCTCCATCCCATATTCATGCGGCCGCTTTAAATATAATTCCATAGACGGCTTTACCGTTTCCTTCACAAGTACAACTTTATGTAAGATCATAAACTATTGAGAAGGCAAAACAGACACAAGCACGTCATTAACCTTGTCTGAAGTAAGAATGAATACCCCTACGGAACGCCTACATAGATCCTAACGGAATAGAAAGATACAGCTTTTCTACAATATCAAAGAAGGAATTTCGTCGTAGTTTCATTTTCAAAAAGAAATCTGGATTTCTGTTCCTTAATGGGGAAAAATGTTGACAAAGTGGCAGAATGATAAAACAGAATGAGAAGTCAATGAGTCAAACTGAACCATTAGTAAGGAAATATTTATGAGGAGGTACTTGGCACGACAAATTCTCATTTCCTTGCCAAACTGAAATGAGCCATTTGGCCTGAATACTCGTATCTAGGGCTTCAAAGTAGTAAGTACGCCAATAAAAATTTCATATTTGCTGTTTGGTTTCTATGTTCTGAAACATTTTTTCGAAAGCAAAACATACATCCATTCCTTTCGTGAGCATTGTATTCCGAAATATGTGATAAATTATCTAGGACAAAAAAGACATGAAATTTTCAATAATTCATTAATCTGGCTTTTCCATGTTTAATGCTAATTACTGATAAGCAGAGAAAAAGACAGAAAATACCTATTTTGCCAATTCTTACTAGAAATGGAACCAATTTGGTGAGAGACTGACTGAAAATGTCCTTCGCGAAACAAGAATACTTCAGGTCTTGGTTTTTGTGGTTGTGGTCATGAATCCAATCTTTTCCCATTTTTAAATTATTGATATTTCCCCTTTTATATTTTGTGAAACACTCCTGTATATTTGTCCTACTAACAGCTTTTTATGTACATTTTAAACACATTATATGTAAATTCTAAACGTATTTTACATCTAATGTAACATACACAGGAGATGAATTCTAACAAATGAGATCGCACCAAATGTAGCGTGTCATTTTTCGCCAGTGATAAGACTTCGCTCGCAGCTACGAACAATAATTTACACAAATTAGAGCAAATTATTCTTTTATCAGATGACCTGCAATGTTTTAGCTTATTATCCAGCAAAGCAATATCAAAATTACATCTTCCGTCATTTCTTGGAAAGTAATTGAGAAAATCAGATGTTTTATTTTTGGCTTCCATAAATCCTGAATCTTACAAAATTGCCATGGGATGGGGGTACTTTGTGCAAATTTATGGAATTCTAATGCACTAAACAATTTTCAATCGATAACCGCTTGCACTTTTTTATTATCTATATCGTATGTAATGTTACCCCATACCTGTCGTGTAACCTGAATCCTAGCACAACCAAACAATGCTTCCAAAACATCATTACGTCAAACTCATATTGACTTCTAACTAACAAAGAAAATTCTTACTTTTTGTAAAAAGAAAAAAAAACAGGATGAAGTTCGTGATTGACGCCTTCAAATGTGACAAACAACAAAAGCGATGCTTAAAGCGTATCAATGACGATAGCTATGAAAATGAGTTTATTGGCTAGTGCAATAAAGTTTCATGGCACGCAACACAATAGAACAGACATCGTGACATCAAAGTAACGAATAAAGACATTGTCCTGTTAGTCACTTTGCAATGATGTTTTTGCCGGATGTGATTTCTTTGGCTAAGCTGTGTACTGATTTCAAGTTTTATCAAATTTAGACAAATCTTTTGAAAAAAAAATAACCCAGCAAGAATAATGCGATTGAAGTAAGTAAAATGGTTAACAAAACAAAAATCGTATTTTAGTCTGGGTTGAATTACATACATTGTATTTTTGTTAGGAAAATGGGGAGGGCGGGACTTTGGAATGAGGACGGACGTGTGTCTGAGATTTTTTCTAAAAATAGAGAGAAAAAAGATCATAGATAAAAAATTAATGATTTTTTTACTTTTTACTAACCACATGAAACACATGAAAGTTAAACCTCTGTATATTAACCAGTACATATAGATAAAATAGAAGGAGTCTGTGTTGTGCCCAGGATATTAATCTTAGAACAAAGTGTTATAACTATATTTTTCGTTGTGAGTGACTTGCTGTATACAGTATATATAACAGATGTTAACCTAACATTAGAAGTGTGAGTTTCTTTTTGTAGATTTGCAGAGAAATCTTTTTCACGCAGAAATTTAAAAATTACTGTTCTTTTATAATATATGTCGAGAGAGACTATACGATTATATATACATTTCTGACATTGTTGAGGTTTTCGCCATGTGTGAGATGTTGTTACAATGTCGAGTACAATTTAACTGTCAATATGATAAAGATACGTCTCTTCATTCCAGGTCTAGGTACAATATGTGTTGTCATACATTGTTATGGCAATATTCAATGGCAATATTTTATATGTCTCAATGTGAAACATGTTGTAATATCGCTTCAATGGTGGCTTTTAACTATTGTAAAATGGAAACAATTATTTGTCTCCACGTAACTTGCCAGACTGCTAGACCTGATAGAAAAATGCCATTATCAGAAATCAGAATATCCTCAATTGTACGAGACATATCTTCAATGTGACACATATGGCAAAAGCCCATTTGACAGCCAGCAAGTGACTATTTGATAGAAAGTCCCTACAGTATAAAGAAGTATATTGGTAATCAATAGAAAGCTAAAAAGCCTGGAAGATATTGTCCTTATTTTCTCTGCAATATCAGATAGGCTGATCCAAAATGGCGGCCTCCCTGTGGGAAGGCGATCTTATTGGCTTGTAGTCAGGTAGTTTACAGAGCCCTTCTGTCAAAAACACAGATTTATACTGTCATATTCCAAAACTAGACTTCCTGAAATGGTCTCAAAAACAGGCAGTTCAAAGTAATTTATAATGGAAAATAAGCTTCTATTTGAGAGCACTTTTCAATAAATTATTTAGTTTGAGATCTTGGATGCTTTGCATGCAGGCTTTTCATTCTCTCAGAATTTATTTCCCTTACTAAACACGCAAATTCTTTATCAAACTGTAATGTCTTAAAAATAATCAATGAGCAATGCTTCTTTGCTTTCTATTTAGAACTGCATTACATAAATCTTGCCAAAAACACAATCTTAATGTAAATGTAAAAAAAAATAATTCTAAACTTTTCATACACAGAATAATACACTGTATTTTTAAAGCTAAAATACTTCTTTACATTCTGTATGCTGTACAACTGAAGAGTCTTGTGGAAAAGATAAGAACCATTTCACCTTTGTAAAACGTGTAAATCTTTTCTCCAAATGTACCATACAGAATCTGAAGAATTTACAGCATATCAAGAATTGGGATTAATGTTTATCAATATTATTGCTTCCCAAAATGAGTGAATTTTGTTTCGTCTGAAATATATGTCGTGTTATGTTCATGAACACACAAAAGTATACATCTAATTCTTTATTCTATTAAATATATATTTTATCATCTTCAATTAAGAACTAATCTTAATTTCTTGATATGCGGTTTGACTTTAAATTAAATCACAGTTATCAAAACCCCAGTTGGTTTCAAAACTGTGCAAATAATATTCTTGAAAGATAATAAGGCTGGCATTATTCAAGGAAATTATTTGTACATTGAGAAAAACAAATGGATTAAAATGTTGATAGCTTCTTTAAGCCACTTTTTATCCACAAAGGTATGGCGAAAAAAGCAGTGTTTTTTCCAAGATTGAAACACGCTGCAATTTTTTTGTCCATACAAAGGTCGAATGGTAAACTCCATATTTCTCTGTCTATGTATTAATTGATGTTTTCTTTCTTTGTAGAGGTTTGAGTGTCCGGGTATAGACCCATGATGGATCGTTTGTTTAAATCGATCCTTTCCATACGTGAGTTTAAAATCCGCGTCGATGACGACTACACAGACAGGTGCGTATGACGTCAAATGGTGCAAAATGAATGATTTCCCACTGTTGCTTGGCAACTTACCATTTAATTATTTTACAGCGCTGCATTTAGCTTTTACATTTCAGGCAGACAAAATGGCTTTTTGGGAATACTTTTCATTTATCTAACAGAATGTTTGCCCCTTATATTTTTTCAATGCCAGTTGCAAAGGAGAAAATATAATTTTTTTGCATAGATAAGACATGGACTTAATTTCATTTTACTTGAGCTTATTTTTCATTTACTTATTTAAGTTAATAACTTTCGTTATTTCACATTTATCAGCATTATTTTATTTATTATTTGCATTATTTTGTTTTCCAAAATAGCACTTTCATTTCCTATTGCCTAAAGAGGAAAGAGCAAAGCCTTTATTATTAGATTGTGCTTCGTTTATCTTAATAATAAAACGGGTTAGCAAGTGGAAAATAAATTTACACAAAGCTGTGATAAAGAAAAGACTAAATCAATAGAAGAGTCTAGTAATAGCAACATGTGGGAAGAAGAAGCGAATGAATCACGAGCTCAAAGATTCGTCGCTTCATTATTTTGCACCGTTTTACGTCACATAAGGTAAAAAAAAATGGAAGCCAACATGTTAATCATGGTAATCTTTTAATTTTATAAGCGTATTATGTTTTTGATCCATCTATTCTTTCAAAAAAGGAATGATTTTTCTTTTAAACTAGGTGTGGTAACTTTATGATAAATTTAAATTCTTTGAAAAAGCGAATTCCTATTTTAGTATAAAATTCAATAATAAGCATCAATAACACAAGTCGTTGCCATGGCTCCCATCACCATGGTGACATATATTTTATATATTCGCGAGAGCGTAATTTATTCCGTTACCTAGATTTTCCTGTTAAATAATTAATAAACGGGTTTTCAGCATATAAAACTGTAATCGTTGTCTGCTTCAGAGCTTCAGTGTACCTAGTGACATTTATGAAAGTAGGATGATTCATTTCATTTGCTAAAACCTAGTGACATTTCTCGGATTGCCCTGAAAAATTGCTGTATGTCTGACACTTTATCAATTGAATTCCCTTTTTATTGCTATTTTCATACATGTAATCACTTGGAATAATACGCTTAAAAAGTGAAAGCTTATGATACATATATTTTTTCATACTTCTCAATGAATGTATACTCTCTTGATGTTTTCAATTCCCTGCTAAACTGAATGTAGGTTAATTTTAAAATAACTTTTTTGGACCACTGGCCCTAAATAATACTTAACTTACTAAAATGTTTGGAAACGTAAATCCAAAAAGTCATACTTCATTAAATTTATGACAGGCTTAACGTTAATCTGGAAATTTAATTTTCTTTGGTCTTGTAAATCCGATGGAATTTTTCTCCCAGACTTCCAATCTAATAATGTAAACGCAAAACTTTGCCTCACGCAATCAGGATTCTATTCTGGCATGCGAGTCTGATAGTATTAATCTAAATTGTGGTCCAGATAATGTTAAAACCTCTGGTCATTTCGTGAAAGGTGTGGTGGAGAGTAGGGGGAAGGTTAGTTAGCCGGGTAGGTGGAGAGACAAAATCAATTTTTGCCCTGATTAAGTCAGAACTTTTATACATGTACCAAAAAGCTCCTTATATTAATTCATCAGAATAGGACAGAGCTACAGTTACATTAAATAATGAGCCAGTCAATCCCTGTGGCTGTATTTCTTACAGAAAACCAAGGCTATTAAAGCTAAAGTCTATGGCCTATTAACAGGCAAAATCGTGTATACTTATGGATTATGGCCAGTTAAGCTGTATACATTGATATTAAGCATGATTTTCTGTGCTGAGCTCACGCTACACGGCAGTTCTCTGTAATTTAAAGCTGTCGCCTTTATGTAAGCACAGTTAGACATGTACATCAGGTCCGGAAGACTATTTTTGGCATTGCCTCGGTCGGATGTCCACTGTAAATTTCCAGCTTTTTGTGTGGTTGCATTTGCCCTATTTATTTCAGCGAATGACGTGCAAGACTTGTAAATGTGCCTTATATGGATAAAGTAATTCCATTTTAAATACACACATGTATAATGTCAAACAAAGGTGTGTTCGCCTTACAGAAGAATGACATTTAAAGAACGCACATAATAAAACTGGTAGAACTTTTCTTTTTCCACGTAAATAGCGCATCTACATCAATGCCACTACTGTGACATTTCGTCCCGATGTAGTCAGTCTGCAACTCCCATTAAAAGGAGCCTGATAGGTCATGAACAGCAATAGTGAACTGCAAATTACCATACATTTTACGAGACTGAATTTCTGTATGCGGCACACAAATGTGAAAATTTACACACAGTTCCACAAGGGGAAAGGCAATCAGTATATTGACTGCATACGACAGCCTCGGATCGATATATGGGAATGGTGTTAATCATAGTTCCACGGTTCCTCCTCCCATAGAAATCAATGGGATTCAAACGGGGAGATACCTACTACCCATTGACCAACCCACCAGCCCATTGTTCCAATAAATTACACCTTAATTGCATGAGGTTATATATTAATTAATAAGCATTTCTAAGTCATTATGAGATAAGTGGGGTGTACACATTTCTTATGAGACACTTGAACACACCACAATATATTGTGTCCACAAACGAATATTTTATAGTTAGAATTTAGATGAATAATTCTTTATTTCTATTCAAATCTAAATACAAATTTACAAATCCTAACGAAAATAATTTGTAGACTCAAAACGAAAAGAAATATAATAAAAAAGTCTTTGACTCCAAAATTAGACATTGATACTATTAGGTACACCATGTAAAAGTGGCTCCATTAGGTCTGGTAACATTCGTTTCACCCTTGGAGATCAATACAAACTTAATATACAGACCCAGCTTGGTTCGAAAGCGAAGCAAGGGTTTTCAAATGGTAACTTCAAAGGCAAAGGATCATTGTCCCTTCATTACACTTAGATTTCAGCTTTGTGGACACTAAAGTATTATCAGTCATCACGAGTGATCAATATGTTCTAGGCATGAGACCTACAGAGGCAACTTTTTCCGAACCTTTAGTAGTTAGGTCTATCAGAACCTTTTCAGTAAGGTTTTGAATGTCACAGAAGCTTATCAAAATTTCAATCCAAAAATGTTCAGAAATGTTTTGGCAGAGATCACTGATATTTAACAATGATAAGCATTGAAGTTTATGGAAAACCTCGATTCCAAATGACAAACTACCATCTCTCCACCCATCTCTGAGATAAATTTACTTTAGATGCTAAAAATAACATGAGACCCCTTTGTAGATCGATACACCATGCATAAAGCCAATGAGAATGCATTCTGTTGATCTATCAGTTATGGCCACTAACTAGAGGACCTGTTTCACCACATGTAGAGCTTCATAAATTGTTAACCATTACCCGTAATTCACAGTGTATTAATTAGCCAAAATCTACACAGAGCCAGAGATTCCATTGATTCCAGATTGATAGGCAATTAACCATTATTACTCTCCTTAATGTACTGCGTTCAACATTTATTTATGAAGTGGACAAAATTACAGACCCATTAGGAAAACCGCTCTTTAGAATTGCTTCAATCAAAATGAAACCAAGCATAGGTTGTTTTTTTCTCCCGCCAATGCTTTGAGGTCCCCGTTATCAATGTTCGTGACTTGCCTTTGTTTCTTTCAGCGTTGGAACATTAATATTGCATGCCTGCATGTTTAAAATTCTCCCAGTGTATTATATATAAGTCGAAAATGTTTATTCCAAATGAATTCCAAAACGATCAGGACTGTAATTTTTTTTCGGAAGAACATGTCATAAATCAGTCATTTGATGTGTTTTATTTGTAATTTTATTTGTTTGATGTGTTGAGTTTGCATGAAAAATTGTGGTTGTCATTGGTTATTTTATTGAATTATTATAAAGCAGTCAATCTAACCGTTAAGAAGTTCTTTTTAAGCTACCCGTGATGTTTATGTGTAAGGCCTGATGCTTCCATTGATGAAACCAGCCACCAGTTCTTCCTGTCATATGACTATCATGTGACCGGCTATTACCAAGCATGCGCGCGAAGGCTTTCTCTGATTAATTAATTCATTACTCCATTAATCAATAACTAACATCTTTATACCTCATCATATTTTTTACAGCTCTTCATCCTTAATATTTTATCAATTTACTTGAATATTTTTTCGCTACTTTGTACCATACTGGTAACGCACTAATTTTACATTATATTTTTGACGAGAGATTGTTTTGAGATGTTCCATGTGTTGGCCGGGGACCTGTAGGGCGCCCCACGAACTGTCTTGTCTCACGATGAACGAGAAAACACAGGTCCCCGGTTCTTTCTTGTGTCCACAGCACATGGTTCATTCCATTACATCTCTTGTGCGTGTAAGATTCAATAACAAAATCGCAGTCAATTTTTTCATATTTTTAAATCGTATATCCATGGGTATCGAAACAGCCATTGCCGGCAAATTGCTCAAATTCAACAACCAAGAAACTGATATTTCAATTTGATACTGTTATTGAATCTTCCACATTGCGTAGCCTCGAACTAGTTTTTATTTTGATAACGTTTACTACTGCTTATTTTTCTTAAAATTAAAAATAATCTTCATAGACTAACCTGCCTAAAAACCCGAACACGATTTGCAGCTTCCCAGTTTACATTTTTGCCCTAATTTATTATTATATTATGCCAATCCTCAAATCATACATGATCTGCATGAAAAAAACCATTTAATTAAGGCTTGTTAATGGTTTAGTTTAATATTTAATATTTAACACCGAGAATTAATTTTGCAATGGTCGTGATTGTCTTGAACAAAATGTTCTCTAATTAGTCTCTAAGTCTCACAAATAATCCCTAAACTGTCACAACTTTTAACTCCTTTTAAATCTCAGTCTAATTAAGTTTTCAAATTTAGCTTTAAACCTTAAGTATATACTCTCTTCTTACGCACATTTATCCAAATGTAAAAGCCTAATTGACCTCCTTACTTGTGCATGTCATAGTAACGTATAGGCTTTAGGTAAACCATAGCTTTTGAATCTGATCAGTTTTTGGACTATTCAATTACATTTCTATCTTTATACACACAAAATGACTAAAGCAATTCAGAAGCGCGTTTGCATGGCAGCAAATTTCTGAACAGTTATACCTCTATATTATAAAAATGCGTATATATGCTGCATGAATTTTAACCTTCACACAAAATTCTAGCTAAAAGTATATCATAAAAATAAATATAAATTATGTAATAGAAATTTAGATTGCACAAATGTTACTCTAGAACTCTTTTTCATACTTTTAAACTTGCTATAAAACGACCTAGAAATTTTGGAAACATTTTTGGGAAGATAGAGACTATATTGTGCCCTAATAGTTTTAAGTAGCACACTGCACAAAATTTTAACATTTTTATAATATATTTTTTTTACCTTTACCCCTTTTAGATTAAATATATTCTGTTCCATCTTAGAATTCAATTATTGCTAAATATAATAAATTTAAACCCATCTTTACACATTTTAGAATATTTCCATACTTCATGTCTCATATTATTATGAAACATATTTTAAAAAAACTAGCGCGCATTTTACAACTTTTTAAAAATTATTCCTCATAGCTTATGCGAAGCTTGTTATTGCATATTATAACATTTAATACTATTTTACTATATTACATTTGTATTTTAAGCAAATTTCACTGGACCAAAAGCACAATGTGCCGCCGTGGTTCAGTAATATCTTAAAGCCTTAATTTACTGAACATTAATTTTGGATGAGTGACAATATATATTCAAAGCTATGGTGATAATTGAATTTTCATCCACGAGGAGGATTAGGGCTAAAATATGTGTAGGATAGGCCAAATTATCAAAAGGTGGAAGGGAGCACTTATGTTTATCTTATTATCATTATCGATACAACTGCAGATACAAAAAATAACCAAAATTAAAACCATCTAATTGCCACTTCCAAAACAAAAAGCAAAAGCCATTGAAAGGTTTCAAAGCTAAATTAACTCGAAAAATTTAAATATGTTGATAATGCAAACTAAATATTTTTGACTGAGTTGTTTTTTCAAAGCACGCACTGTGTGTGACCTTTAATATACAGCAAAATTAAATTTTAAATGTTAATTTTTGTCAAGAACGACACAATGTTTAAAAATACAGAGCACTGCTACATGCTTGAGGCATTGCGCTGGCGCTAAAAATAAACAACAAATGTGCAATCCTAATTATGATGTATTGTAACAAAAGGCATTGTTAGGCTGTAAGAATACAATACATACTCTGTTAAATCTATGTTTCTGCAGTGTACTAGCATGAATGTTGTTTTATATCTATATTTGTTGGGTTTAAGCACTAAGTTAGGAAGTTAGGGAGTTAAGGTTTAGGAGCAGAAGAAGGTGGCTAGGGTGGGGTCTTCCTTAATGAGGTTGAGAGATATTAAAAAAAAAAAACAACATACAAATTATTTAAAAACTGAGGATTAAAGCAATGAATGTGTGATTATCCCAAGAGTACAACTTGTGGAATGACCTACTAATGTGTTCCTTTGCAAGAGGTTCCCTTGGGGTTTATTATTTTAGACTATTTTTCCCTGTCACTGGATACCTTTGTGATAGCCAGTAAATTCCTGTGATCTATAGGCACCCATGTGGACCCCGTCTTTGCTTGATATTTTGATCCAATATGTTTAGTTCAGTTAATTTAGTCTACAATTTAGTTGGTCATTGGGTTGGGTGAACTTTGTTTTTTATTTAGCCAATAAGAATGGGTGTATTTGATTTTATTTGACTTTAGTTCAGTTCAGGTTTGTGTATATACTTGTTTCTGACGCATCTTAGGGTGTATTTCATTTTACTTTCTATATATACAATATCATTATATTTGGCTAGTTGAGTGTATACTTTTCGTTTTCTAATTATTATTCAAATGAATCATTATTACTCACTAGGTTCAGATTACTTGCGTACGTGTTTTTGGATTTTGAGAAAAAAAATTGAAAAAAAAGTTGAAAAAAAACCCCCAACCATCCACAGATAGGGTAAGGTTTTACGTTATTACAGGTTATCACGGCAGTACACCGTGGTGCTTTTGATCACATTCTCGTTCATCGTGTCGACGAGGCAGTTCGTGGGTGCGCCTATCGCGTGCTGGTGCCCGGCGCAGTTCACCGCTTCCCACCGAGAGTATGCCAACACCATCTGCTGGGTGTCAAACACCTACTACCTACCCATGGAGGTCCCCATCACCCAGCAGTTTCCAGAGAACTACATCAAAGAAAAGCGACCTGCCGTATCTTATTATCAATGGGTACCGCTCATACTGATGTTCCAAAGCCTTCTGACCTTCACACCGTCACTGGTATGGAGGTTCCTGAACAAGCGGTCGGGCATCAATGTGGCGGCCATAATGGAGGCTGCGACGGTGTGCCAGCACGCGAGCTACCTTGAAATCCGAGAAAAGACTGTTAGGTACATAGTTAACCAGCTGGACAGGTATCTGCTAGCGCAGCGAGATTACAGGACCGGTTGCTGTATCCGCATGAAGCACACCATCGCCAAGATCTGTTGCCTGGTCGGAGGGCGCCTGTACGGCAACTACCTCACAACAGCCTACATCTTCGTCAAGGGCCTGTACCTGCTGAACGCGATCGGCCAGCTCTTCATGCTGGACGCGTTCCTCGGCCACGACTACCACCTGTACGGGATCTACGTGCTACAGAGGCTGTTGACCCGCCAGGACTGGAGCGCCTCCGACCGCTTCCCGAGGGTGACCATGTGTGACTTCAAGATCAGGCATCAGTCCCGTATACACCAATACCTGGTACGAACATAACTAAAATCCAAAACACCCCCAAAAAACCCAACCCTCCCTCCCCGCAAAAATGCAAATTGCGCTGATAAAATGGAAACATATCTTGTCCCTTTTGTTTTGTTTTTGTTTATTCGGGATAAAGCACACTACAAAATTCCATTTAACATTAATTTTAGCCTTTAAAAAGGGATATTCCCTTTTTGATTTTCAGAAATTTTGGGCGCTTTAGTTTCATCAATCAAAAAATCCAGATTGGGCGATACTTGGGATCCTCAACATGAAATTTGGATTTGTTACGATTATTTCTTTCTTTTGTATTATATTTCATCTTTATTTGCACAATCTAAACGCAATATATAGTTTGTTCTGTTTCATGTTTATGTTCTAGACTTGGCCACCAAAGACACAATAAAATACATGGTTTGTTTCCATTTTCTACTCATCCCCATTGTGTTTTTATGGTCAGAAACACAATGGAAAACTGAAACTAGAACTAAGTAGTTCCACTCAATCAAAAACACAAACATATTACACAAACAAAATTAACATTATGCATTTGTACGCGCCATTTCTGGAAAATGCTATCATATCTAGCGACAAAAGACCGCATCTAGACTATAATAGCATGGATTACTAATATTATAGATTGAATTATTACTTCTAGCTTGGACAAGTTTGATATCTTTGTTTCTGTGTTTTGCCTTGCACCGTTAAGTCTGGAGAAATCTAGGTTTAAGCACTAACAATTACGATGGTGGTACTCACTATTTCTTTGTCTGCACATTTTTACTAAATTGGGGCTGCTGTAAGTATTGTTTTTGGATTTAGAGCTAGGCTTGCCAAGTTAGCAGTAATATTAGATCTATATATTAACGAACAATACAACATCTAACTATATACACATCTAGCTTCTAGTGGGCTACTCTAGTTTACGTTTCAGTTCATTTTTCAACTAATCAAAATATTTCCTTTAAAAAGCAAGATGTTCATCTTCTGAAGTAAGTAACATTCTACCAATTCATTCAAAGCAAGTGGACTTTTTGCTCGACTGTAGCATTACTGTAACTACTACTACCCACTACCACATGCTACCAGCAAAACGTATACAAAAAAATACAGCTTACAGTGTTGTACTGATAGTATCTTTATGGACATGGCTTGATTAGTGTTTTAAAAGTTGCTTTGTCTTGATGATGTTTTTCTTGTTAGTAGTTTTGATAGCTGGTTAGTCGTTTGTAGGTACAGTGTGTGCTGACAATAAATCTTTTCAACGAGAAGATATTCATCTTTATTTGGTTCTGGTATGCCTTCGTGGCACTTATGACAATTTTGTCGTCATCCAAGTGGTTATTTAGGGCCTTATACTGGCCTGGTCAGGTATGTAAAACGTTTCTCTTCAATTCATTTTCAATTTAACCGTTTTTTTCTATCACACAATAAAATCTCAGTGATATGACCATATTGTTTACACACATACCGTGACAGCTTCTGCATAAAATCAATAGATTCACTTTGGAGAACAGCTTATTTTCTGATGTTTTTTATTTTAGAAAACAATTTACAAATCAGGAAATAAAATCCTTTTTTTTTGTTTAAAGATAATGGGTTAAACTGTTCTCTGCCATAGAGTCTATTGTTTCAGATTCACCACAACGTTGTGCCAGTTCCAAATTTACATGTTGTTCGTATTTCTAACTGTAGTTCTCATAATCGCCATTGAAGTTGTACTTCCATGTGGTCGTATCACTGGGGTCTTATTGTGACAAATAAACCTGGGCTATTGATCGGGAGTATCCTTGTCCCAAGGGTTATGGTATATATCTACAATCTAAAATTTCATACAATACGATTAGATTTTAACCATATTGAATACTAATGGTGACTAGTGACTCGAGCTTTGTGGAAATAATTGACATGACAATCACATAAATTCGAGTTTGTGAGAGATGTGGATAAAGAAGCCATAGTAGTTCATAGATTAGCTAAATATGGCAACTAAGGGTCATTAAAAAGGCACAGCAGGACAATTGAAGGCCTTTCGTGGGATCGGTGTTGCTATTTTCAATTTCAAAAGCTTGCTGAAAGGCAATGAAAGACAAAACCGCAAATAGGAGGTTAGGTATAATGAAGTAGGCTCAAGGCATCAATCTGGCACCAGTAGTTGTCTTCATTGAGTGTATACTCAACAAAGTGTTTGAAATGTTAGGTATAAATGGCAATGCTGTAAAAGTTCAAAAGGTGATGGTGCCAAGGTTTGCTGTCTTGTGTAAAAATGAGGAAACTCCTAGTTAGGCAATTTTAGATCAGTGAAACTTTGTCATTATCGATAAGATGAATCCTGTAGACATAAAGAACACAAATCACTGGACCAAAAACCAAAGTGGTAAAAGGGTCTTCAGAACGTCTGCTGTCGAGGGATTTTGAAAGCCAACCTTTTTTTGAAGAACTTTGATATTGAATTACTGCTCTTTAATAAAATCTTTTAAAAGGACACTTTGACAAAAAGAGGTCAAAGAACCAAAGATGACCTTGGTCTAGGTCTTCTCCAAGATGGCGTGTCTAATTCAATCAAACATTCTGCCATATTCTGGAAATAGTTTTACATCGTAAATGCCAAGTCTTTGATAATACAAAGATCTGAACGTTTCAGAAATTACTTTGTATTTTGCAAATGCATTTGTCTCCTATATTTATTGATACTACTCTGACATTTATGAATGTTGCATTCTGCAGTCTAATTGAAACACTTTATGATAATTACGAATAAAACATTGGCACTATTAGTATTATTCAAAACATCCAAATCAGCTGTTTCCTTTGTAATATACTGTCAATTCCACTTACAAGTCTATTAAGACATAAATATTGTAGCCATGTAACATGGCCTATACACTTTTCCACTATGAATTATGCAATATCCTTTCTATGATAGGTAATACCAAGAGATTATGAATATCCCTTTTTGGCAAATAATAAGGCCTTTGATAATAAGACGAGAGCTTACACACAAAGGGGACTTATCAGTGCCAAAAAGGACCCTAAAGCTCAATATCATACCACGTAGAAAAATTCTTTTGTTCAGTGCTCTGCTGTTTGATGATTTTGTTGTCATGATAATGCCGGCTATGGGATGTTGGATCCAGCTAATCATATCTGTTAGGCAGAAAGGACTACAAAGGAAAGCTGCGTATTAGACTGCAAGGTCTCTCTCTCTCTATCTCCGTGTCTTTCCCTCCCCGGATGATTCGATTCGCATGCAAACGGATGACAGATGTATTTGTACAGAGTTCCTGTGCTACTATTAATACCAGTAAGAGCAGATGTGTGTGTACACAGGTTGTGGAACATAGCATCTATTTAATTGAGTAACTCTGACACCGGATGTGTTGTAAAACTACTAAATATGTCTATTCATTATCATTTTCAACTCAGCGTTCTCATTTTCGTTGAAACGGAACAATTTATTTCAGAGTGTAGGGAGTTATTTTTCCGAGAACAAGCTTTTCGTAAGAGGACAGTTACCTTGAGATTTTCATTTGCTATTCCTTTACATTAATTTGATTATTTTCATGCAATATAACCATTAGACATGAAATATGAGAGTGCACTTTGTTAAGATTATTGAAGCTGCATTTTGTAAGACAGAAACTTCAGAATTAAGTTCACAGACGACGCCAACAATGTAGTGTAGCGACATCGCAGTTTTACCCAAATGTAGTGTAGACATTTGGATTAATGTCGATTATTTGGGTCGTCAAGACGAAGGTCCTCAAAGACTTCAAAACTTCAAATGCTCATTAGAGTCAGTCATTTTTGCCAAGGTTTGCCAGAAAGTCAGTGCGCACAACATAGATAGTTTCTCTACGTTTCCAAGGAGACAAGTGATTCAAATAAAAAGAAGATTGTTTGTCGTGCAGATTGTTTCTCACGATGCAGGTTGTTTTTCTCTGCAGGAAAATTTCAATTTAAAAGTAGTTGTTGCTGACATCTTAACAAAATTGATGAGGTGGCTTTGTGCCAAGTGGAATCCCATTGACCCTCAGGTTTCAACCAGTTGGTCTCCAAAAGTAGGAATGTATTCGGGAAGATATTGGCTGCAATGAGCACCAATATTGTACGTATTCACAAGGGTCAAAGGTTCAGGAGGATCAATAAGTAGCAGAATTACAATGTAATTACATGTCTTAATTTACAATCTATAATTAGCCAGGCTTGTTGCTCGTAAGATATATACAAAATATGTTATTAATGTGATTCACTTTCCACTGTAGGTTTTCACAACATTCAGTGTTATTGTCCCATGCTGTTTATCCCACAAGTGTTTCCACGGGTTTGGACTTTGATTAGTTGTTTTGATGTGATATTCAAACAGTGTTGCTCATTAACACTAGAAGTACCCGTCTTACTCTAAGCTAGGTATTAAAACGAAGGTTTAAAGAAGGAGTCTATGAAAAAGCTTTAGATAAATTGCCAATAAAATACTGACCATCAATATATTTCCATAGTTAAAAGACTAACGATCAAATATTTTAAGGAGAACTATGTAAATATATGACTTGAAGCAACGTGCTAGGTATTATTATTGATTTTAAATTTAAACATAAAGTAAACACCCTTTTTGTGAGAGACTGAATCGCAGACTGCTAATTTCCACTAAAGTGTGGGTGTAAGGATATGAATATCCATTGAAAATTCTACACGCAAGCAACTAACGCATTCTAGACATACTGTGGTCAACCGTTAGCGTTTATGTAATGTCAAAACAGACTATATCCTGTTGAGGTGTCTAAAAATGTAGCAAGCGAAGATACGCCTTTTTCAATTTAGTATCAGAAACTTGAAATGTCATTGAATTGTGACGTACTCCTGACGAGCATCAAAGCCGTTCAACCTTTAACATTTCTAAAATGTCAAACCAGGCAAGCCTACAATGAACGCTCGTCACATTTCCGATTTATGACAAAAATGTGCAAAGGAAAAGATGAACTAAACAGCGTTACAAAGTTACCTGTTAAAAGGAGCAACCAACTTTTTGTTTTAAAATAGGAATCTCTAATCCGTAGATTCAATGGATTAATTATTCAGTTCCCATTATAATCATAGATTTAACGCTTATGATAAGTTTGTTTTAATTGTTTGGCACAAATTCAAGGAATAAATATGAGCATAGGATTCACTCTGAAATATTAATAAGATGAAGTTTACCACTTATATTTTTACTGTGTAAATGCAAGCAGAAGCCAAATTTCACCACCAAATTTACAGCTATATTTTGAAACTAGATCTTGCTATTGACTGTATTTTTATCAGTGTAAATGGGTTAGCTACATGTCCTATTGATAACTGATGGTAAGCAACCGTAACCGGGTTGGTACTGAAAGTTGACAATCCAAAGGTATGGTCAAGATTTGTATTCAGAGGAATACACTGTCTTGGGTATTAGCTGGTTGACATCAACATTACAATTTTACATTTGCCCAAAAATAGATTAATTAGGAAAACAGAAATAGTCGGATTTATCCTAGCTTACCCATCATCCTTTCGTAATGCCTGGTGCATTTATTCCAGGAACTGAAATGTCCTGTCCAGACTAAACAATAAATTCACATTCTTGATAAATAAATCACCATTAGAGAAAAAATAAAACTCATCAAATATCTGCCATAAGCGTGCACGGAACCAGTGCGTCTCAGGAGTACTATGAATTAGTTGTTGTAATTGATTATCCTCGTCTTGATTGAATCTGTCCATTACATTGAGTTATTGCCTCCGTTAAAACTATCCGAAAGAGCGACGAAGAAAAAAAATTTTTTCCTAATAAATTGTTGAGTAACTAGTCCTTATCACGCGCTGGGAAAGTTTGTCTAAATGCAGTTTAGTTACTGCCAGTTACGTAAACGGCCTTTCGGGGCGGGTGGAAGAAATAAACAAAGTTTTTTTTTCTAAGTGTATGATAATCCTTTTTAACTTTTGGGCTGAGGGGAACTTAAAAGGATATCTGGCCAAAACATATTATGTTAATTTTACGTCTCTTCATTTGGTACACATATCAGTTCAAAAGTCAGGTAAGGTATTTTTTCCAACCAAAAAGTATTTAATGATTTGTCCCAGATTTAAAGGCAGAAAAGTGCTGTTATTATCAAATGTGTTACATTTGTTTGGATTAAAAATTAAAACAACCAATCTGTTTCCATAACCAAGAGAAACCTTTGGGAGTCTTCAGCATGTGACAAAATCCAGTTGTACAGTTAACTGAATGAAGCATCATAGCAGATATATTTTTTAACATGGGAATGGGATATTTTCTAAAACTATTTCTTTGCAGTAATGATGAAGTAATACCAATGTCAATTCTTAGCCTCTTTCAAACCATACAGAGAAATGTTAAATATTTTGGTCTTCGATAAATATCCCTAAAGTGCAATGTAAAAGTAATGATTAATTAATATCAGTTCGCTTTAGGTTCCCTTACTCTATCCTGCCCCTTCCCTTCAACCACCTACCACGTCCCAACTTCCCTTCAGTAAATTGCACATATAGTTCATTGTTTCCTGCTACTTTTAGGTGCATTATGTGAAGAAACAGCTACGAGCCTTCGAAACCATGCAGCGGGAACCCGGGGTGCTGGCCAAATTTACGGAAAACTACCTTCGTCGAGATGGGCTTTTTCTTCTTCGCCTTATTGGCAATAACATAGGAGAGGTGGTGGCAGGGGAGACCCTGTGTGGACTCTGGAATAACTACAGCCCTGAGAGACGGCTAATAGCTGAAAAACCGGGCAGAAAACATGTAGGGGGCAAACCAGGGGCAAGACAGAACGGTCAACAACGAATGGAAGTAGTATGATACAGGGGGAGTAGGGATAGAAGATTTAACGGCGCTCGCTAAAAAAATTTAAGAAAATTTTTAAAAAATCAAAACGTAGAATCGTTCTTTATGATTAACAAAAAAAATCAACGCAGGAGCAACATATGTTCGTTTTTGTTTACATAGCTGCCAACATTGTCAACAAGGATGTGTAAATAGGCTTGATACATAAAAACAAAACAAATGACAAAGCAGATAGTATTTTCAATACTGCAGAATATGGAAGGAAAAAAAGAGATCAATTTACAGGCCTCCTGCTCCCCCTAAGAAATATAAAAAGGCCCCTAGTTTGTGATATTGAAATGCATATTACATGTGGATATGTGATTCTATTGCATAGATCTGTACATAATGGAATACTCACTGTTTGTGGATGTATACTGGAAGATGTAAATAGAAAGATTGTCTACTATGAAATCAATTAGCCTGGTTTTTCGTATTGCAAAAATGAAAAGGGTAAGGTTACGCATTGTATGCAGAAAGAAGGAAAAATGGAAATGTTGATGCTGAAAATCTCTATTGAGAGTTGCTTGTTACAAACGGCAGAGATTTGTGTACAAAAACAACAAAAGAAACAATAGAAATACATACAACCTACAACATCCATGAATGCCTGCTACATTCATGATGAATATTTTACATTGTGTGTACTGTATTCGCAGTAAGTCAGAGCGGATGTGACAATAAGCCGGTCTATGCATTGGGAACAAAAAGCCTTCGTAATGTCCTAATGTCCCAAGAGGTTTTTTGCGAAGGGCCTTTTTTTTCTACAGACAGAGATTATGGGTACGCAACGCAATGTATGTTGACGCGGTCTATTCTCAGTGGAAATTCTCTCTCGGATGGCACAAAGGCTCGCAACGGAGCAATCAACACGGTGCTATGCTGTGCTATGTGCATGAGGCTACAGACCAAAGCTTTTTCACATACATTATGCAGTGATGATGTCGAACGGACACACAGAGAATGAAACGCATGTTGAGGATCGTGTGAACCAAGGGCAATTGGAGAACCAGAGACGTCGACATTGTCGTCGGAAAATCAAGGGAGGAGGGGGAGAAGAGACTGAGGGAAGGAGGAGTGAAGCGAGCCCAGCCAGCCATGCAGCTGCCAAACGTAAAGTCAGCGAGCGACATGTATGTCCAATATAAACCACTTTGCAGGCCAAAGGTTTCCTCGCGGCTATCTTTAGCACTGGGCCGCCCTGAATGGACTGACATCTACACTCTTCTAATGGGCTCTCCACTTGCATCACTATTTGCCATCTGGATATTACTGAAGCTCCCATAGCAGCTCAATAATTCCACCACCATCACCACTGCCAGCATCCCTACACTACGGCGGGGTCCGGATACCACTTTCCAGTGCAGTGGAGGCAAATTATTTCTGGGCTGGTTGCTTCCTGGAGTTCGTTTATTGCCGCATGCAGTTGCATCTACACCGTCACTCACTCAGTCACTCCCGGCCCAGTCAAGTCGAGTCAAGCCGAGGTATGGTCCACAGGGCGTTTATGAAGTGACGTTCCCTCTCTTCTCTCGCCTTTTGCTGTATCCAGCGGCCCCCACCCACTCCTTGCTTACCGCCTGCCAACCCCTCCCCTCAATGGAACACACATACAGCTTCGCTGTTAACAAGAGAAGTGACCAGTCTGACTGACCTACAACATAACGTGGGAATGTAAATGATGGATGTGAACACATACACAATGGTGCTTTTGTCAGGGCGCAAGAGCCAAGACCAATTCGACACACAAGGCCAACCTTTACTTAACACTTAGCGCCCTTTACTGATCTGACCATTCATTCACACATCATCGTGTAAAAAACCTTATCCATCTCCACTAATCCACTTACTGGTAGTTTAAGCGTAACCATGGAGATGTAAAAAAGATCGTTTTTGTTGCCATGTAAATGTGTAAGAGATCATCAATGACAGTGTGTCAGTAGTTTATTGTGTGTGCATCCCAAGATAACAACAATAACCATATTTGCGCTCCTGTCTGTCCCTTAGCAACCAAATCACAGGCTTATGGTCCTTAGTAACCAAATGGTTTATATAGCAACATCTTTCATGTTTAATCACAACTGTATGTGTTTTTAATTTCATATCAAGATCATTTTCACATATATGTATTTCTGATTAATTGATTGATCAATGGATTCTAGTCATTTGTGTTTTGTGCCATATCAGTGCAAGCCACATGGGAGTTAAAACTATTTGACATTCAAATTCTAGGACACTTGTTAAATATTAATTGTATGAATGATTTAATGTAGTATCAAATGACAAAGAAAGAAATGCTTGGATGCAAGTTTCATTCTACATTATAATCCAAATGCTATTTTTCCATGATTAACCTGTGTGTTAATTACCAGAGAGAAAGCACAAAACCATTGTTTTTAAAATTAATATCATTCAATGTTTTTATATTGAAGCAATGTCCTGTAATTTGAATGTTATTCTTCACTGTTCAGTTCACAAAGCTTATGGTGTCAATCCGTCCAGTTTTGGTTCTTAACAGTAAATCTTACGAAGGTCAACATTTCTCATCCACATGAATAGAACTAAGGCTGATGGTCGAACACATAATATATTAGAAGCTGTTCTAAAAGTGTAAATGTGTTTGTGAAATATGTGTACATATTATAATTGATATTATATTATCAGACTACTTGCAAAAAAAAGTGAAGGGAGTATGAGATGGGAATATGTCTGTCTAAATTCAAGGAGATCATGAATGAATTCTAACTTGCATCTGAAAATCAAATGCGTTTCTCAGGCACAAGTTTCCTTGTATAGAAAAACGGCCTTGACCTTTAACTTGCAACAGTGTGGTAACTTTGCAGACGCACAGTGCCTAATTCCCACTGACAAAAATACATAAATAATGTAATTAGTGATATCTGAAAGACTCTCAACTTTATGGGACACTGGGTGAAATACATGATGTATGTACAAACATGTTATGTTTTATTATGTTGTTTATAATATGTTACAAATTCATAACAAAAATAGTGTGATGTTGAAAGTCTTGCTTTAACAAATCAAACTGCATAACTGTTTTGTTTCAGAAAGTAAAGAAATATTGTAATGTTAACAAAGTGATATTGTTGAACTTCATTCCATTAAGGCAAGGCTATTCAAGTAAACTAACAGGCATTACAGCTTATGTGATGACAATTAATCAAGAATTAAACTAATAAGAGGCTTGTGAGCCTCCAAAATTAGGTAGAGCCCAGACCATTTATCCTGTAAGTAATATGTAAGAGAAGTCTAATTTAGTAAGGGACGGTAGTAAACTCCTCCAATTATGGTTGTGTCAATTGCCTGTATGAAAGGCTTCAGTTTCCTGCATTTTGTTACTAATGACAGGGTCAACTGAAGGTCAATACTTTCAAGCTTCCATCTCCTTTATTACCTAAGCTGGCACACGCAAAATTAGTTTATCAGTGATGAACTCCCTCAGCTGCTCTAAACACATGCTCATCAGCAATATCTTTCCTTCTGGACATGTTATGACCAACATTGTTCTCATTATTGGGATATTGTAGTTAACATGCATGCCACCAGAAGTTGGAACAATGGGACTCTACATGCACCTGAAGCTACCACCATTGTCCAAACAGAATTCTTAATGCTTTTCCCAATTCAGGATCAATAACCATTTTAGGCCTTCCAGTTCTACTGTTATTTCTTAATGGTGTGTCATATTGATCCAATGCAGTATGCATTTTATACCTTTAGCTTGTTATGTTGATCTTCAAGTTGATGAAGCTGCACTGTATACATAGCAGAAAAGGTGGAGGGCACTATTTATTACTACAGCAACATCTTATTAAATGGCAGCAGGAAGCAATATAGGCAGTAATAAAATGGATCTGATCTTTAATTATATGTAACCAAAGGTGTATTGTCAAATATGAGCTTAATATGTCTATTGCATAAATACAGGGTTCACATTCAAAAAGGCTTTTAGTGAAGTAATGCAATGCCATAAAATTATTCAACAAGGAGATAACCTGTCAGCTACGAAGCTTCATGCCGCCATTTTGTCTGTCACGTGACGTGTGACGTCCTTGGCACCTTGCCAGAACTCTCAGAAATTAGTTCAGAAATCAAAGCAAAAATCTGGTGAAACAGAAAGCTGAATGCCCGATAGAGGGCATTCAACTCAATTAAAAACCTGTCAAGAAAGATTATTCTAAATGCGCTGGTTGACTGCGTCCAGTTAATAAATAATGATTGTCCCCGTAAGGTTGTCAAAATGGATGTTATATACCTTGTTTATTGTTGAGGTGAATTGTTAGAGATAAAAATCTCAGATTGACTTTGCATAATAGACTGATGGACAGACATGCTCTGCCTTCTCCCAGTGTCCCACCGTCAATTTCAATACAAATATTTACTCATTTTATGGATCACTCTCAAATCATGGGACACTCAAACTAGTCTATGTCACCTTGTCTATTGTTAGTGCACATGTATCATGAAGTAAAAATGTGGAACTTGAGCAAAGTAGAATGTATTCTTTATTGCTTCACACTCTGAAAGAAGAGTAGTTTAAAATGTTTTAAATATCTTAAATTTATTTTGAGTTTGTCCCAAGATATGGATGGTGAAACTGTAGTGAAATGTATCAATCAATTCAGTACCAAGTTATCTGATTTTCTTAAACACAAGCATGAAGAAATAATATTTGTGATTTGTGACTTAGAATACAAGAGACATCTTATAAAGATGGCCCCAAGATCTCATGTGGTTTCAGCTGCAAGAATGTAAGGGTTATTACATTATCATTTTTATATTGATCAGCTATGTATGTATGACTTTAGTATTATATTAAATATATGAAAGTAATGTTAACAAATGAGGTATATGTGTTACATTGTTGTACAAATTTGCTTTATGATGAAGTCGAGAATTATTTGTTATGTGATGCCATATTTGCGATATTCATTGTTCACTTGTTATAATAAATTATAATTTATTTGAAAATGCCGTAGCAGGCACAATGTAGAATTACCTTACATTAGGCCTGCTACAAATATCAAAATAAAAATGACATGGATATCCATGTATATTTTACTGGAATTTTGAAAGACGGATGGTACATGCAACTTTCCCACCTCTCAAACAAAATGTCTGCTTAGGAAATATATAAAATTCTGTTATCTTGTAAAAGTAACAAAGCTGTAGAATCTGCATTTGTTAGGATTACTCCCTTTGCAAATTCCTAAAGATTGGCTAGTTTGTATGGTTTCAGCAAGCTTAGGAAATTGATAAAATTAACTTAGTTACAGCAGATCAGGATTTTCCTACAAATTGTTCTCTGCAGCCTTATCCAAGCACATAATCTACTCAAGTTTACGTAATTACATTTATTCAATCTGGGGGATGTATTAGAATTTCTGAAAATAAGATGGAGCTTAGAGGGTATAATTTTGAATGGTGCTGTGATTAGAAGTACAATAGCATAAGGTAGGAGGGGGTCGCATTGATCCAGTTCTGCCTGCTTCATGAACACAGCAGCAATCTGGCGACACTAACTCTGGCTTGGAGGCTATCTTTCAAGATGGCGGCATCAAGATGGCCGCACTGAACAAAAGGAAGGGCTGCAGTAACATGGCTTCCACCAATTTGATTGGACCAATTTGAGCATGACTGCCTGGGTCTAAAGGGCAGTTTTCACCATGGTGCTACTTTCTACTTTATCAGCGCTGCACAATGCACCACATGGTAGGTTGCTGATCCCTTTCGCAAATTGAAGTAATCAAGAAATTTCATGCAGAGAGACATGACGTTTTTCTCTCTCCCCGAACCAAAATTACAGAGCAGACAGCAAGTCCCGAAATTCACTGCCTTTCGTCATGCAAAATTCATATCTGTTAAACCTTTTCTGTTTCTTTTCTGGCTCAACTTGACATGTACAATAATTTTTCGTACTATGCAAAACCAGTCTGATCTTTCAAATTCCACCAATTCATGTTTTTACACCCAATAAAATATCAAAATGTAGAAATACATAACCCTTAAGTGTTGTTGATCAATTATTAATGGGCATTAACAGAAAAAGGATTACATTTAACCCATTACCTTGGGAAATTCTTGACAGGTCCAAAATCAATAGCAAAGTAGCTTTGGAAAGGTCAAGCATTTAGGTCAATATATTTTGATATTCACATTGGGAACTGTGAAATTTAATGCCATGCTATTTACGGAAAGAAGGCAATAGTTTAAACTGCTATTGATCACAAAATGGAGATTTCGAATGGACTTGCAGTACACGGAATTTGTATCAGTTTTGAAACGTCTAGAACAAAAGAGAGGACATAAGAATTTCAGGCTGTGCTTTTGATGCGCCATTGTTCCCAAACTGATACAAATTCCGTGTACTTGCTGATGCTAACAATTAGCCTTGCCATGCTGACGAGACGAGAGAAACTATATGAAGAACAGGACGACATTAGGGTCAGCCGTACCGATATTGAGTCCTTGATCTGTGCATAGTACGTGCTCTGCGTGTGCCATGCTGCAGTTTAAAGCCTTTGCTTTGGACTCGGCTTTGGTAAATATCAATAAATGAGAAAATGACGGAAACAGCTTTAAGACTTTTAGCACGTGAGCCGTCACATCAGGTCTTTTGTGCGACTAATTTAACACATTTGTACCAGTAATTTACAAAAGGACACCCCAGTCTCTCATTTTCTTCCCTGTCGAAAAAACAATCAGACAATAATGTCAATCTGTCATCTGGGCTATGTAAACTTGCTGTCATGCAGGAACCATCGATTCTATGTGTACAGCTTCGAATGGAAATTTTCTTGCTCTGAAATAATACAAACAATGACAGGCTTCGCAATAATTTCTGATAATTCTTTAGAAAAGATATAAATTTTACAGTGACTAATAACCCTGATATACACGATAAAACATGAACCTGCCCTCTAATATCATGCAACGAAATAGAAATATAAAAATAAATGAAGACGATTTCAGCCTCAGAATATTTTTATTTCGGGGTAACAATTGAATATAAATAACACTTCTTTATCCAGACGCCTGTCAGTATTTTTATGGATAAATAAAACATGGTACTTATCAGATCATTAATGTTTGTTCCTAAAACATTGTCAAACGTGCCAACATAGTACAGAGTTAACGATTTATTGACCCAGGGCCTTTTCTGTCAAACTGTAATTGTAGTTTTTACCTTAACTACCAAGGACAATCACATCTTTCTTGCAATAGGCATCTTGCCAGTGTAAAATATCACCCTGTGACTGATTGTGTCGTAAGACGAGAGATGTGGAGTTAGATAAAGGTTGTATATACTCGTCACATAAATCATGGATCTGGCAACAGATCAAACTTTCCCACCATAAAGTGCGACTTGTATTACACATAATATGTCGTAAATTATTGAGCTTGTCCAACTAAGGATGGGGTAGTTTTGTTTACATTCTTTCACAAGGAATAGATAATCCTCTTTTTTAGAACAATAAAGTTCACGTTGTACTTTTATCAGCATCAATAGCGTAGAATTTCTAAGTTTCCAAAACATTCTGTTTTACCCAATACGTAATCAGCAACGATGTGAACTTGCCCGCAAATGGAATACAAACGACGGCTTCTTAACCATTTATTCCTTGTTACTTTCTCGTAATAACACGTGTTACATCCACGCAGCAAAATTAAGTCACTCTGAACGAGTATTCACGAAAACATAAAAATGTATATTGTGTAACAAGTACGTTAGGCCACATGTGCTGTTACTGGCTGTTAACTAGCCTGCCTACGTATTCTTGACGGCTGTAGTTGTGTCTCCAGCTTGCCCCGTACTGGCTGTTGTGGTTTAAGTTTGGGGCATTAATAGCTAGGTGGGGTAAAAGTAGGTGTAGCTTACAGATATGCTTGAAGAGGTGACTCTTTATACCCTGCAATAACATTACTCTTGGAATAATAACTATTACGTTTGTCGAAGTTCAGTATGCGTAAAAGTTTCGGGATCAAATTGTGGATGTTTTGGGACAATAGAGATTCAAAGCGGTTTGCATACTAGATCTAATGCCTGTTGTAAGAAAATGGGGATAGGTTCATGAGCTGAGGTAAAGATTTGCTTCTCTGTTGCAAATAACACCGCACACTCTCAACTGGTCGTGTTAACTTTACTCTATCTCGATGGACTTGAGGGTAAATGAAACTTGCTATGTACACAGTACGGCCAGTAATTGTGTTAGGTAGAGCTCTTATAATGTGCCCTTATTCCCTACATTCTATTTTGAGTGGCTCAAGGCATGTTGTTGCATGGTGATGGAAGAATTGTTCTCTTGCAACCGCCACTTATTCTCTTACTACTGGATTTTCAAGCAGCAGCATCCTTAGATGTTAGTCAGGTTTATATACATAAACGTTTTTAATTAAAGCATCAGAAGCGGCCTGCAACATATTCAGTGTAATAATATATTGTAGGTTTTTATTTGTTTAAGTTTAGCAGTAGAAAAGATATAAACTATTCATTAAGTCACTGAGGCTGATGCCAGTTAAGGGTCAGTTAAAACAAAACATACAGAAGTGGTCAGTGCGATTTTGTGGCTAAATTCTGTGATAATATGCTAAACTGCAATACAAAAGTACGAAACAGTTTGTTTCCATTAATCCTTGCCGCACCTAACTGGCAAAACACCAGGTGTATTATTCATTTTAAAATATTGTGTGGAATAATACTTGATATCCGATATAAAAGATCATGTAAGATCACGATTTGTCTCATATTTCTCACAATTAATCATCTTTCTTCCAGAAAAAAATGTCTCCAACAAAGAAGGACAATGTTGCTACCGATACAAGCATTGTTCCAAGTCATTAAAATTTCACTTTGAATCCAGTATCATTTCACATATTCTGCCAAGATTTGAAAACAAAAACTGTCACATACACTGCTATCACATTGACAGCTGAGCACGACAATATTGTTTAAAAATAACCATGACGGAGACATTTACATCGCATCATTAAATTGCTATCAGTTTGGGGAAAATAATTTTGCTCTCTCTTTTGTTCTGTACTTTGCCAAATTGCTCCGAATTTCATGATACGCTAGTAGAATCAAATTTTATTGCACTAGTACTATATTAATGAAAGGGTTACTCTGAGTGTAATTGCTACCTTCACAAATATACAAAGCAACACTTGTTGCCATGACCCCAAATCAAATGACGTCACTAGTAGCGTCATAATATGCAGGCACTTGGCAAGTCGTCAAGTGTCCGGATTGTGTAAAAATAGGACAAACTCATCACTTAGCTACCTGTTGCTCAGGTAGCAATTAAAGGGTGTGCAATGCAGAGCACCAGTGATAACTACAGTGCGTATGTGCTGTCCAGTCCATGTAAAAAAACGTTTCACATCACCGACTTACAGTCGACCACCAGTCTGAAACACTGTATGTGGTAAATAAGCAATGAGATAATACAACAAAAATCAATAAATGTGTGGGGTTGTTACATAATTGATGTGGATAGGACGGTTAGTTTTGAAAAGAATTGATTTTAAAAAGTTGTAAAATACAGTGTAAGTAGACATTCTTCTCTTCTATGCGGCTTCACAAGGACATCTTTGTAAAAGACTTGACCCTATCTGTACTAAATTCCATTACATTTGATTTCGCAAAGCATTAAACAACTGTGATATCCAATTTAAAAACGTAGGCAAGGTCATCTACTGCCTCCAAGGAGCTACAAACCAGAACAAAGGAAACACAATGCTCTCAATAATCTTAGTGTTTCTTAGGTTACTAATTGTTACCATGGGGATTAACGATCTGATAACCTATTGCATTATTAACCTATTGAATTATTAACCCTCCAAAACATGAACGAGTTGATCAGAGATCAAGGCCCCAGCTCGCCCCCCATCACTGGGGGGACAATGGCAATTACGCGAGAACTGCTCGAGATAGAGACTCAAACTCAATGGCATTTTCATTTAAATCAAAAATCACATATTTTAAAAAAAAATTGACAAGGGCTACCACCACCCTGAACATCAGAGGGGGGTGGGGGGGGCCCCCGCCCCAAAAAACCACTTTAAAATAGAAAAATCACAAAATTCGAATTTTTGCCATAAT